>LOJH01032582.1:0-13302 GCA_001685095.1 Ellobius talpinus
TTTTCTTTATTAATTAACCAATGAAAGCAACAGATAGATAGAAGACCCTCCTCCTTCACTCACTGACAAGTCCATCCCTTCACAGGCATTGGAGCCTACTTCTTTGGGACTCCAGGACATACTGAAGAACAGTTGAGACATCCAGTCTCATGGACTGAACAAGTACTGGGCCCTTAGACTTTTCATCAATGATAGCCATTGTTGAAACAATTAGACCATAACCTATACAACCTGCAGACCACGCTAATAGATCTCATTCATATATACATTCATTCTATCAGTTCTGTTTCTCTAGAGAACAAAAGCCCAGTTATCCACGGCACATGTGCCTCTCTTGCTTTGGATGCATGCCCCAACAGTCTTTGAAGATAAAGTTGGCTTCTTTCCTGATTTCCCTTGGGTCTTCCTTAGAGATTTCATCATCTTCAAGCAATGAAGCAATCTTCAAGAGACTTACAGCCTTTCACTTGGTTTTAAGAGTCCTTGAAGTGGGAAATCCCCCACAATGGGGGGACGTTTCCTGGCCACCCCACACTTAGGACCCATATGTGGCATGTGTGACCACCTTGTTTAGAACAACACATTTGTTTTCATATGGCTTTGTTCCCCCAAGCTGAGAAATGCCCTAGTTTCTAAGCCTGGAGTTTCACTTTATTTAAAACAAGGACCTTTAAGAACCATTCTGTGTTCCACTGTGATCATTTCTGGTACTCTCTTCATCTCTTATTAAGACTTCCTGTGCCTTCTCTCAGAGCACACTGTGATTGGAGCATTAATTAGCTTTACAGCTCCTCAGACATGCTACTTTCCACAAAGTTCTGACATTTAGGGACTGTCAGTCACTTGGAGTTCTACTGAATAAAAATTTCATATTAAACATCCCACCAAGGAGTTTGTGTACATGGATTAAGAGTGGTGGTGGAGCTGAAGACTAGAGGAGGTAGAAAAGAGATAATTTAGCTTATTATTGTATATTAAACAACACAGGGTAAATGCCACTCTGAATTAATGAAGCATATAATCATGATGATTCTGAGACTGGTTCATTATCCTGCCTTCCAAATTGTATCCCAAATAAGCAGATGACACCACACTGTATACAGTTCTTAGATCAGTGCTTGGCCTGGGTGTTCTTTAATTTAGCCTGGGTCGTCTGGACAGAGAACACTCCAAGCCCGGAGCACTGGGTCAAAGCAGCGGAATTGTGAACAGTAGCCGTGTCCTCTCTGTTTTGCCTTCTTTTCTCTCGCCCCAGACTCCACACACTTGGATGGATGAGAAGATATGGAGGACAGATGATGTCTCTTAGGCCTCAAGTTTCCTCTGTGGTCAACACACTGGCTCAAAGTCACCTGGGCAAAATGCAAATGTGGCATAAAAGAAACTGCTGTTTATTAAGCAGCTGGCATGTGCCAGGAGGGTGCCTGTCTTGTTTGTACCAGTAAGTGGAGCAGGATACTTCATACAGAATTGATGCTCAATAAATATTTAAACAAATGAATAAATGTATGACTTTTTAGGGAAAAAGCATGTATATGTGTACTTATTTAAATGTGTCTGGAAATATAAAGGCCAAGTGCATGGAAGCATGCTCAGTGAACGTGGGCCCATCCTTGGCAGCTCATCCTTAAGTTTCAAGACATCATAACATTTCTCTCACATTTCTCTATTGCTAAGACCTCTTTCACCATCCCATAATTTCTACTTGACTCTAATCATTTGCAGTAATGTAGATCTTATAGGCTGCCTATAAAAGCCATGTCAGAACACACGTTCCCCAAGTTGAGAACCTGCCTGTCCCAACTTGCATGGAGGAAGGATAGGATGTCAGCGCTCTGCCTGTTTCTTCTCTTCTTTTTTCCTTTCTAATTCTCACTAACATGCATTAATCACACGTGATAATAGGTTTCGTTAGGACATTTCAGACATGTATGTACTGTATTTTGGTCACAAGGATCCCCATCATCCTCTCTTGCCCCCCTTACTCCTATTGATATCTTAGCTCTTCCCAAATAGTCACTCTTCCACGTTCACATCTTTTCTTTCTTTCCCTTCCTTCCTTTCTTTTTTCTTTCTTTCTTTTCTTTCTTGTCTNCTTGTCTTTCTTCTTTTATTCTTTAAACTAACCAACAGAGTTTAATCAAGGTTTTTGAATTTAATGAAGTTGTTTAGCTTGGCATGCAAAAGGAAGCATTTGCAGAAGCAGAGACTGTTGACTGCCCAGCCTGAAACAGACATATACACAAGCTCTTCCAGTGCCCAGGACCATTCCAGAATGTGGCGTAGAAAGAACACAGAGTGAGAGGAAGGTGTGTTGTGCCATAAAGCTTGTCTTCCAGGCACATCGAGGCCATTGTGCTCTTCAATTCACACCAGCTGGGATTACCTGCATAGTAATGGGCTTGAGTGCATCCTGTCATCCAGTGGGGAAGAGCTCAGGAAGCCCTGCCTTTCCCCTAGGATCCATAACAGTGAATGAATGCTTGCCGAGAGAGGGAGAGATGATCACCACAGCGGCTATACCACTCCTAACCTCCTGGTTCTCCTATAATAACTCACGTTTACCCATGCTCCAGAAAACAGCTCCCTGGGTAGGACCTTTGAGTTCTCGCTGAAGCTGTGTATGGTTGGTAAAAAAAAAAAACAACAGAGTGGCTGCGGAAGGCCATATCTAACGCCATCCTGGTTAAGGAGGTGTCTGGTTTTTGACATCAAGCAAAACCATCAGCTGGATTTGGCATTTCCTCCTCCTGGTTTTCCTTCAGGTCCTCCATCTGTCCCCTTGCTTTCACAAGCTTCTAGAGAGCTTGGAGCCTCCCTTGCTTCCTATGGCCCATCAACACTAGCGTCTTCTATCTCCCTTGCCCCTGCTCAGGAGCTCCCTCTTACCTAGTCACAGCTGTGACCCTGTTGCTGCTTCTCCGCTGCTCTGGAATCTTCAGATCTGTGTGGGGTGAGTATGGCATGTGAATGCAGGTGACCGAGCAGGACAACAAACCATCCAGAACTGGAGTTGCAAGTGGTTGTGAGCTGCCTGACCTGAGTTCCGGGAACCTAACTGGAGCACTCCACAAGACTAATATGTGAATGTAACAACTAAGCTCTTTTCAGTCCCAATGTGAATTCCTTTTCCATCATGTGTGAAGAATATTTAAAGGGGCCACTAGCAAGTTCTGGCACATTTTCCTCCTACGTTTCTGGCATTTCCTCATTCTGGAGCTACTACTTGGCTCCGTCTGGAATCTTCTTCCTCCATTCACCTCCTTCCTTCTTACTTATCCCCCCTCCTCTGAGATGACACTGCCTGACAACAGTCCTGGCCACCTAGTGACTTGCAGTCCTAGGGCTTTCTCTGAAAAAGTTGATTTAACATCTCCGGCTCATCTCTGATAAGCGATTTCCCCCAGAGTTATGTCTTTGTGTGTTCGTTTGTCTCACGCAATTCCATTCCTTTTTCATGTTTTAATTTGCCTGGAGCCTTACTCCAAATCCCTCTATGAAAAAAAAATTAAATGAAATAAATCACAAATTTTCCTTGGAAATGATTGCAAGATGCTGGGATGAATATTAAATGGAAGCAAGTCTGTCTTTTTATAACCATCGAAGGGACTCAAGGCAGGCCCTGAAGGCCACCAGTTGGTCTTGTTACTACAGAAAATAAGGTATTTTTCCTATTAATTAGCAACTTTTAATCTTCAGAACAATAAATAAAATCACTTCTTTTGTCTGACTTGTATCAAAATTTTTTTTTGTCATTTTAACTCAGTAGCATCTTCAAAAGGGATCCGACATACTAGTGTCTAGGGACAAAAAATACAAAGCTACTTTTTATACTTTCAGGAAGAGACTTAAATTTAAAGCTCCATAGAAACTCAAGAAGAGGTATAGAATTAGGTATTTGTTGTGAAATGAGTTTGATGCATGAAACACCTTCATAGATGAATAAACTTGACTCATTTTTCAGAACAGAAAGTGGGTTCAGTGAGACTTTAGCTGTGGAGTAGGAGTTCATGCCTTAGATGAACAGAAAGGGCAATATGGAAAAACAGCAGAAAGTATAAAGGAAAACCAGGGTCTTGACCCCAAGGAAAGCACAAAAGCTCCAAGTCATAATGGAGCCAGGATGGGAAATGAAGGCTAGAATCACAAAGCAAGAAGTGAGGTCTTTGGAGAAAAGAGAGTCAGAGAGGTGAGCAGAATTCAGACCTTCTGGAGACACCATCAAATGCCAGCGTGGTCAACGTCTGGGTCATTTCCATCTTTTGAATATTGCGGTGTTTTTAACAGCACAGCGCAGCCCGTTAGAAGTCCAAAAACAGCAATACTGTCTACTGTTGCCTTTAAACAAACCAGGGCCTTGACAGCAACTCGACACTGCGATGTTAAGTGTGATATCCATGAGATTGTGGGTCCAAAAAAAGAGGCAAACTCAATGCCCCGCCCACGTCTTCAGGATAGGATGCTTGCTCAGTCAAGCTTGAAGCTGAGTTCTGTCTCTTTCCAATCCTGTCAGTATTGCTCTGTAATTAAATATGTAAATATACTAATTCTTACCCAAGATCAGAAATTTAAACTTAGACCTTTAATAAATATGCAGTGTGGTCTTTCTTTTCCAGGTCCCCCTGACTGACCTGGGGCAGATGTCAGGATTCCTGCAGCTGAGCTGTCTTCATCAGTGTGATGAGTGCTGCTGACCCGAAGGATGGCAATCAACATTCTGAATTTATAAAACCCTCAAAAATAGGACTTAACATCTTGTGTCTCTCTGATAGGTAAATTACCTTGAAACATGTTTTATTGATGTTTTCCTGTGTTGGTGTCTTTTATCCCCTTGCATGCAAATCCTTCATTATGTTTTCTTTTTCTTGGAATGCAATTTTCATAACCAAGAACAACTCTGGGAATTACCTTTTTTTAATCCAGTGGGTTCAGATGGATATTCTGAATAAATTGCACTCTGATGTATTAATCTCCCAATGTGGCAGGATACATGAATCAGCCTCTCCAGGAAGCTGGCGGTGGGTTTCATTGTTTTCTGTTTGAAGCCACTGTTAAAATCATTTCCAGGATCTGTCTAGCAGACTCCACGAGGGAGACATCAGTGTTAGCAGAATGAGTGATGTACCGTTTGCAGCAAAACTTTCCCGTGTAAACAAATACGCTCACATTTTAAGTCCTTCTTGGTAAGAATCAGCTAAGCAAGTGGAAGATAAAATAGAGGGAAAATAATTATCCATTACAGAACCTACCACTTGACACCTTTAATATATATAATTGAAGTGTTTACAATAGGTTTTTAAATTTTTACTTATGTGTAAATGCACATAAGTGTAGTGCCTACAGAAGCCAGAAGGGGGCATTGGATCCTCTGGAGTTGGAGTTACAGCCATGGGTTCTCTGGCAAAGTAGTAAGTGCTTTTAAGCACAGAGCCACCTCCCCTGCCCCATCATTAAATATTTCTAAAAAGTGCTTGTATTTAACTTTTTACAATATGTCTTTTAAAATAAATTTTGAAGTCAACCTTCAAATCCCTGGCATAACTGTGTGCTATTCAAGTCTGATGGTTTGTGATAAAGAACCTCATTATCACAACTGAGACATTATCATCATATACCTGACTCACTTTTCCCATCGGCGGGAGGATTCATCCCCTTTTATGCTAATCAAATTTACTCTATATTGTATAGTACAATTCACTTTCCACAGGTCCATGATGTACAACTTCAGGTGAAAATGTTGAAGTCTAATGACTCAAAATCTAAACTTGCTGAATTAGATGGTATGCCTGGGGTACGATCTTAGTTCTGGTAATGCTAAATTTGGGTGCTTCGTTAAGAAGAGTTTTTTGTTTTGTTTTGTTTTTTTAAACTCTTTAACTTAAATTGTTGTCATCCATGTTGGATCGTTGGATCTACCCCTTCATTTCTGCACATGACCGAATGGTCTCACTGATGATTACCAACTTGCATGCTGTCCTCTGAGCAACCAACCACATGGCGTATCACTCTCAAGCCATTCAGCAAGCAGAGTGGTCACCGTCTCAGTTTGGGCTGCAGTCTCCTCCGTAAACTGCTCGTTGTCGATATGGAATACAACACTCTGAGTGACTCCACCAGACCCACACAGGGTGAGGATGGAGCAAAGGGAAGGAAGAGGGTAAGTGTCTCCCAGGGTAGGGCATGAGTTCTTTTCCTAGAAGGAAGAGGAATATGCTTTGGGTGTGGGAAGATACCTTCATTTGTCTACTACCTGAAAGGTCTCTGTTGGCTTTCCAGTAATGCCCCCGATTGCCCTCCTCACTCCTTCCTGGAAGCAAGAGGTGGTTATAATATACACATCGATGAGAGCACGTTCTGGAGAGAGCAGCAGAGACAGCTCGGTGGTAACCGTACTTGTATACAAGACTGACAGCCTAAGTCCAATCCCCAGGACTCAGAGAAGGAGGGAAACAATTCCCATGGGATATCCTTTGGTTTCCACACAAGGGTCATGACCTATGCAGCCACACCCCTCAATTCATTTCCACACAAACAAAATAAACAAATAAAATTAAACTATACATGTTGGATAGGTAATGGATGGAGGGAATGTTGGCTAGTATAATTGGAGATGGATGAGACGGTTCTGCTATCTAACAGAACTGTTTTCCAGTTTGGGAATCACAACAGGCTAGCTGACTGACCCTGGGAACAATGGCTACACAGACCCCTGTTTCTTCTGTAAAAAAAAAACTGGGGATAACAACATAAGAATTTGGGGAAGAAAAGATGGGGGCACATACATAATTTACATAGCCTAGGTATTGGGTTTGAAAAAGTTAAAGATAGGCTCCACTAAAATACTATCCTATTAGTAGCAGAATTATTTTTTAATCTAATTTAGTTGAGCATGAATATTTTAGTATTAAAATATATTTATCTTTATGTAATTAATAACATCATTTAATACCTGCTTATTATAACTTAAGCATAGCCAATAAATTGCAATACAATATCAGGGTGGCTATGTTTATGAAATAAAATGAAAGTCATTATTGAAGGAAATTCTCTATTTGAGACTTTTTTTTACTGAAACATATACCATTTCAGTGTTAGGAATGGGCTGGTAATTTTCTCACTAGGAAGAAGTACAAAAGGCATGTACAAAAGAAAGATCTTTTATGGCCTTAGACAAATAATATTTTATTCTTTCTCTCTTTCTGTTTACCTCATGCTCAGGAGGACTTAGAGATAACATTGTGGTAGAGTTGCCATTTGTGTGTATAATATAAAAACTGAATACATATTAAATCTGTTGCTTTCTGGCTTCTGTATGTCTCCAAAGCATCTCTGGAGGTGTGAGCTCAACTGTGCTCTGCAATTACAAACAACCTTGGTAAGATAAAAGTGATGAGCGTGTGCATCCTGATAAGCCACCTATTGGCAATACCTCTAGCGTTGTTTGAGGAGAAAGATGGGGCCAATAAACACAGATAATCCTTCAACCATTGAATTTCCTCATCCATGGCATTTCTTTGGTTCACAGGCAAAAGATGAGGTCCCGATATTCAGCGCGTCTTAATTGGATGCTGAACAGCATCAACTCCCTAACCGTGAGGGTCCACCTAAAAACATAGTTCAGGCTGGTATTAAGCAGGCAAAACCTACAACGTATTCAGATCAGTACAACACCAAATCCTAATCCTGCAGTGCACAGGCATAAAATATCTGTGATTGGAAGAGGAGGGGTTGTGTGTCATATAGTCTAGGACTCCAGCCCACTGAATGGTGCCACTGCATTTACAGCGGGCTTTCCAACCTTGATTAACCCAATCCTTAAACTCTCCCTCTTACAGACACCTAGGTTTGTTCCCATGGTGATTCTAAATTCTGTTGTCCTAGTTAGGGTTACTGTTGCTATGAGGAAAATCCATGACCAAAGCAGCTTGAGGAGGCAAGGGTTCATTGGATCATGATTCCAAATTCATCTTTGTCATAGAAGCAAGTCAGGGCAGGAACTTAAACAGCAGCCCAGAAGCAGGAGCTGAGGCAGAGGCCATGGGGGAGAGCAGGCTTGCTCATCACGGCTTGTTCAAACTCTTACAGAGCCCACGGACAGAAAAACACACAGTGGCCTGGACCCTCCCCCCTATCAATCGCTTATTAAGAAAATGCTCTACAGCATTAGGGAGGCTTTTTCTCAGCTGAGGCTCCCTCCTTTCAGATAACTATAGCTTGTGTCAAGTTGGCACGGAGCTAGCCAGGACATCCGCCAAGTTACCAATCAAGATTTACCATCACTGCAGTCTCCAAGGTGTTTGAGGAGAGACTATCACATATGAGTTCCAGAAGCAGCAGCTGCTGACTGAGAGACTCGAAGAAGTGGTGGTTGTAAAGTCATTGTCAAGAGGCCTAGACAGTCATCAACACGGTGGTAGACCCGGACAGACTCCCTCCCAGGGGAAGGGTCACCGGGTTATTAATCAGGCCAATCTTAAGTGCGCCTTTCCCCAAATATCCTCCACCTCTGTCTCTTTCTAAACTAAAACGTTTTCATGAAAAAGACTAGAACATTGGAAAGAAAAATCCCACCTTCAGATGCACACCCTATTCCTCAATGTGCTTTTTCATTTTGGCTTTGGTTACAATGCAGTATGAGCACTTACTTTAATGTAACAATATAATGTAAAAGTATCAACTTGGGTTCCTTCCCATTGAAATGTTTTCGTACGTGTGTGTGTGTGTGTGTGTGTGTGTGTGTGTGTGTGTTCGTGTATGGGTGCATGCGTGTACCTGTGTGTGCACGGAGGCCAGAGATTGCCATCAGGTCTCCTCCTGACATGCTCTTCACCTTCAATTTCTGAGACAGGATCTGTCAGGGAAACTGGCGTTCACCCGTCCGCTAGACCGGCTGCCCGGTAAAACCCAGGCGACCAGCACATGAAGGGAGCCGCACGCGGTCACCTTCCCGTTGCTGCGGGAACAGATGCCCGCCACCACATGCACTTTTTGTTACATGGATGCTGGAGATCGGAACTCGGGGGTTTGTGCTTGCAAAGCAAAGCAAACCGAGTGTGCTACTCAGCAGCTGCAAAGGTCTGAATACATATCCGTGCTGTAGCTGGCCTAGAGCTTCCGAAAACTGTTCGACAAGCCACACAGGAACTAGCACCGTGACTCATGTCTTCATTGAGAGTCCCCAGGGCCTCATCAGTATCTGCCACAGGATAAATACTTGATAAATGTTTGTCGAATGAATGAAAGAACTAAGTAATTAATATGCCATGTTTATCCTTTGGCTTCTCATTTTCTCTTCACACAACCCCTGGAGGAAGTTGTGCTTGCACTTGAAAACCACTGCTCAATAGGATGCAAATTGAAGCCAAGGCCCAGAGCTCACGGAGACAAATTAGAGAAACCATTTCTCTTTGCTCTATGATTTTATTAGCTGAATTATGGGTGCGGCTTGTGTCATGGATCAGACAGCTCAGGCTCATGGGTCTATGGACCCAGAAATCAGCAATTACTCAATTAATATGATTAATGAAGGCATTAAAAAGAGCATGGCATGGTCACAGACTCTTGTGCCTCAGAGTCGTGGGAACCACACCAGATCTGTGGAAGATGAGTTCATTTTGAGTGAATCACACTCCAGAGGATGCCTGGTTCCCCTCCAGTGCCTCCATATGTCTTCTGCCCCCTTGCTTCCCGTCTGTCTCCTGGAGTTGCTCACGATTTTCACAAATTGTCATTTCTGCGCATGTTGTGTGGATGCTGTTACTCCAAATTATCTCTAAAGTCTCAAATATTGGGAAGAGAGAGGTAATTCTGCTCTTAGGACTCTATGCTGAAGCATGAGTTAAGCAGTGAGTACCATGGGACCACAGTGGGATAACACAGTCAGGGAGGAGGAGGAGGAGAGTTGTGGACTTTAAATATTTGGGGGTGTGGAGATGGCTCAGTGGTTAAATCAATTGCCGCTCAAGTGCAGAGACCAGAGTTCAGATCTCCGGAACACTTGCAGATGCATATGGGAATGTCCAGTCTTGGAAAAAAACATAGGGTGTGAATTCACCAGGCAGACTAGCCATGTCTGCCAACTCTGGGCCTAAGGTAGTGACCTTAAAGGGGAAAGATGTAAAGAAACCAGAGGAAGATTCTAGACATCAACCTCTGGCCTCCACAGGCATCTGTACATACATGTATACACACACACACACACACACATGCACGCACATGCACACACATATGCACACAAACATAAAAAGTAAATTAAATTCTTTTCCCTCAGGGGGATAATAAACACTTTTTAAGGAAACAGTCACCTTCGAGAACTATAATCACCGCCAAGGGATGGGGCACATGCCTTTAATCCCAGCACTTGGGAGGCAGAGGCAGGTGGATCTCTGAGTTCGAAGCTAGCCTGGTCTACAGAGCGAGTTCCAGGACAGCTAGGGCTACACAGAGAGACCCTGCCTCGAAGAAGAAAATATACAAACAAACAAAAGAAATGTAATTACCATTGCCAATTCATTTTATGAGGCCACAATCCCCTTAATACCCAAACCACACAAAGACTCGACAAAAAAGAGAGAATTACAGACCAGTCTCCTTCATGAACATAGATGCAAAAATACTCATAAACCAAATCCAAGAACACATCAAAAAGATCATCCACCATGATCAAGTGGGCTTCATCCCAGAGATGCAGGGTGATTCAACATACGAAAATGTCAATGTAATCCACCATACAAGCAAACTGAAAGAAAAAAAAAATCAAACACCCATACGATCATCTCATTAGATGCTGAAAAGGCCTTTGAAAATTCCAACACCCCTTTATGATAAAAGTCTTAGAGAGAAATCAGGGATACAAGGAACATTCCTAAATATAATAAAAAGCAATATATAGCAAGCTGACAACCAACATCAAATTAAAAGGAGAGAAACTCAAAGCAATTCCACTAAAATCCGTATCAATTCAATATGGTACTCAAAGCTCTAGGTAGAACAATAAAACAACAAAAGAATATCAAGGGGATGCAAATCAGAAAGGAAGACGTCAAATTATCATTTTTCACAGACGATATGATGGTATCGTCAAGGACATCATGAGGAAACCACGGAATCAAGGGATCTGGGCTCATAGGGGCTCACAGAGACTGAACAGACAACCAGGCAGCCTGCATGGGACTGACCTAGGCCCTCTGCATATATGAGACAGTAGTGTGGCTTGCTCTTCTTGTGGGACTCCTAACAGTGGGAGCAGGGGCTGTCTCTGACCCTTTTACTGGCTTTTGGGGCCCTACTCCTCCTACTAGGTTGCTTCATCCATCCTTAATACAAGGTGAGAATGCTTAGTCTTACAACATCTTGATAAGCCATGTTTCGTTGATAACCATGAGCTGCCTGCCCTTTTCTGAATAAACATCGAGGAGGAGAGACTGAGGAGGCAGAAGGGAGGCTGAGGGAGGCACTTGGAAAAGAGGAGGGAGGGGAGCTGTGCTCAAGATGTAAAATAAATGAATAAATGAATTTTAAATGGAATTTAATTTCAAAAAAAAAACTACTCAGTGATGGGGAAGCTCCTCCAGCCAATGGTCTTTGAGAGACAGGACCAGGCTGGGCATGGCCTTGGGTACCAAAAAGAAGAATGCCCGCCCACTTGTTCTCTCTCTCTCCTCTCTCACACCTGAATGCTGGGTTCCATTCCTGTTTCCTGTTTATGCAGAGGCCTGTGATCTGTGAGTTCCACCTAAATAAAGAACCCCTTCATTATACTCAGTTCAGGGCTAGTGTGGGAGTACTTTATTCACGTTCACCTTCAACTCCTCAGCACGGGCCCTGGACAACTGAGCACTATTCGGGTGCTGGTCTTGAACTACCCATGGTTAGAAATAAGTCTGCTTTAAATAGGTGTCTTTCAAGTTCTATGGACTGCAGCAGCTTTTGCCTTTGACCATGGCAATGCACTGACTTCTTAACACATCACTTTGTGATTTTTTAGAGCAGGGTAGCTTGCCAAAATCAGCTGAAGGTCTCACAGTCATTCTGTTCCCCTAAATAGGTAACAGCCTTTCCCCCAAGCTAACCCAGGCTACTTTTCCTCTTCCTAGTACGAGAATTTCCTTTTCTAGTGGATTTCATAGACACTCACCAAAACACCTTCAATCCTCTCCATCCCTACCTACAAAGGCCTGGTTTGCAGTTTCTCTGCAAACCTTCACCTCTGACCAGGAGGCAGACAGGGTTGTCAGCACCATCTGTGATATGATGTCATGGATTCCCCACCCCCAACCCTCTTCCTCACCAAGCCCAACCAACAGGCTCAGGAACTAAATACATCACTTTGTTGTGTTTCTGAGACCTCATGGTTGTTACACAGCAATAGCTGACTTATACAATTAATAAATGTTACTAACATATAGATAGCTAAACCAGAGTCAACAGTGACTTAAGAGTTGTTATGAAATCGTGAATGAATGGAGGAATGAGGATCTAGGAGTGGGGAGCATACCCAAACCATAGAGACTAGACTAAGGATGGACAAAGGTGCTGAGTGGATCTTCCTTCGTCCTGTATGCAGGCACGGCTGACTCAATACTGAAAATCAATGTCAGAAGTATTTACACGACATTTTCTGGGATTATTTTTGACAGAAATCAATAATATACCTACTATGCATAAAAAGAGCTGACTGCCTTGGAGAACAAGGCAAGCACCGAGCAGAGACAGCCCTGGTCTTCCAAAGCAATAATGCTCATCAACTCAGAGCGCACAGACCCTGTGAGTCTGTGCTTTTGTATCCTGTTGGCTATTTAAGCAGAGGACAAGGGAGCCAGTCACATCCTGTGGGTGATTTAAGTATGAACAGAAAGTTTGATGTTTTTGTGAAAATGGAAATTCTAAGTTAAGCAAAACTTGGGTCCTAGCATGTGTGCTGCTTTCTTAAAAAAAAAAAGACAACAACAAAACAGAAAGAGCAAGAAACCTTAAATACGTTCTGCAGTCTGCTAAGAATCACGCACTCATAAGAAACTTCTTGGTTGGCATTAAATGGTAAAAATTAATGAAGTTTTACTTCACTCCTAATATATCAAAAACTGTTAATATGGGGGCTAAAATATGGCTCGGTAGTTAAGAGCACTTGTTGCACTTCCAAGGGGACCTGAGTTCTGCTCCCAGAACCCACATTTAAGGGCCCACAGCCACCTGTAATTCTATTCCCAGGGACGTGATGCCTTTTTCTGGACTCCTCAGGCAACTGCACCCATATATGTATGTATGTATGTATGTATGTATGTATGTATGTATGTATGTATG
>LOJH01032583.1:0-16508 GCA_001685095.1 Ellobius talpinus
GTCCCAGCGGACCCGGCCGGCGCTTCCAAGGGTTCTGGCTTCTGCATCCCGGCGCAGCGACGAGGCGCGGGCAAGGCGGCCCCGCTGACCCGAGGCTGGTGAGTGGGACATTTGCTTCTGCTTGGGGCTGGTTCTGGGTCCGAGGCAGGTGGGGATCCCCTGTGCTCAGGTCTCCACTTACTACCACCTTTCCTTAGCTCTTCCCTGTCCCTTTACAGGTGCGGAACCCGCCTCTGCCCCGGGTCACCCTGGTGAGTTTTCTGTCACTAGATCCTTGGGTCTCCTTCCCATCTCCCATCTCCCCCATTTAGTAACCTCAACTCTCAGATAGTCCTATTTTCAATATTGAATATGATGCCTCTTCTATTTCTTGGGCCGAAATCCCTCTTCCCTGCCACAGGTTCATAACACAACCCCAACCATATCTGCTGTGGTTAAAACTGGCCCCATTCCACAGACACTGCGTATGAAGGTTGGTTGTGTGTGATTGAGCTTTTGGTGGAATTGCTTTTCTAAAGAGGTGTGTGTAGCTAAGTGTTTGACTTTGAGAGTTTTGTGCTCTCAAGTGTGTGCTTGTGTGCCTAGGAATTGTGTGGATGTCACTATCCACGTAGTTTCATTTGCATGGGGTACTTGTGCAGGAGACTCTAAGTGTGTGGCTTTGTGTTTCATGGTGTGCATGACAGTGGCCAGTGTGTGTGTGTGTGTGTGTGTGTGTTTGTGTAGACTTTGTATGGCTGATGCTGACTGCATGGGTTTGCATTTCTGAGGCTGTGTGAGTGGTTATGTGTCTGCTGGTGTGCATGAATGTAGCAGATGTTTGTGTCAAATTGTGAAGGAATTGTGTGTCTGGTGTTGCAAAATGGATTTGCATTTCTGAAGGGTGTGTGTGGTTGTTTGTCTGAAGAGTCTTTGAGGGACTGTGTGTCCATAAAGGATTATGTAGGTGTCAATGGAACACAAGATGTGAGGCTGTATTTAAGTATGTATGTGTGTGATGAACTAATTTCTATCCTGCCTTTCTCCCCTGCCACTCACTCCTCCCCTAGCACAGCACTGATATAAGATTTAGCCCACCATTGTTTGTGTAAGAGGAGACCTTGGAGATGGCTTAGTTATAAGTCTGAGAATGGAGGGAGGAAAGAAAAAACTCACAACTTCAGGGCTGGAAAGCAGGCTCAGTGGTAAAGAGCACTTTCTGCTCTTGCAGAGGTTCTTGGTTTGATTGCCAGTCACAGGGGCTCCAACATCCTCTTCTGGCCTCCACAAGCACCAGGCATGTTAGATACAGGTCAAACACTCACATACATAAGATAAAAATAAACTCATCCTCATCTTTTTACACACACACACAGCTTCAGGCTACATCAACAAAGAAAAAATGAAAAATATAAACAAACAAATCTTTTCTGCATATTACTTTGCTAAGACTGAAGTTATCCCACAAGGCCGCATCACATCACATTCTGATTTGGTTAAGAAGTATCAACAACTCTCTCTCTCTCTCCTTCCCCCTTCCTCTCCTCCCTCTCTGTCTATTAGAAGATAAGAACTCCCTGTGTAGCTCAGGCTAGCCTGAAACTTGCCATTCTGCCGCTGTTTTCAAGTGTTGATACTACAGCCATGCATCACCATGCCAGGCTCACAAAAATCTGATTTTGAATGAACCTTCTATTTCAGAACAATGACTGTTTTGTGGAGTTGGTGACATTGCACATCTATAGCTAATGTACGGTCAGTGTAAGAAATGTACAGTTCTTCTCCCTCAGGGCTTATTCTAACACACCATGGCCCCTTTAGATCTTTTGAGGTCTTTTCCCCCATTGCTTTCTGGTCATGCTTCAGGTGGCTCTTAGCTTTGGGTATCATCTGTATAGTGAGACAAGTCTTTCTACTTTCAAAGACCTCTAGGTCTTGTTAGTTTGACACTTGCTTGAGCTCTAGGGTTCAGAAGGACCTTCTTTTCTTCCCTTTATCTCCAGTGGTGGCTGGCATGGCTTATTACACTCGAGAGTTGGGGGGAAAGGGGTGAGACCCATCCTTTAACCCTTTACCTTGCAGGTGATGGAGATCCTAGAAAAGCCATTTTCAGAATAGGTAGCTTAAGAGAACCAAAAGAAAGCAGAGCAACTCTCTGGATGAGATGTACCCAACAGCTTCAGGGGCCCAAGAGAGCCAGGAAGTCCCAGGTGAAGGACACTTTCAAGTATTACAAAATGTTGTTTTAAAACATTTACTACATTTTAATAAGCATACGAAGAATTCGTTCTCATTATAGCATTTTCCCCAAATGATTGGTGATGTTAATTTTATAAGCTAAGCACACAAAGTCAAATTTCGTGAGATCTCATTCACATGCAAGCTACAAATCTTGACCTTGAACAAACAAGCAGAAGAATAATGATTATGAGAGGGGAGACAGAGAAGGGGAGGGTGATGATATTCTTCAACAGTTTATTCTTTTATAAAGGATTAGAAAACAGGAATTTGAATGCTCCCGGCCAATAGGGATGAAAGTGCTAAGGAACTTGATCTGGCATCATGCGTTGCCTTTATGTTCTGAAAGGTTTCACTGTGCCCTGTGAGTGGGAGCAGGTATCACATGTCCACTGAGATAAAAAGGAAGAATCAGCATAGTGTCAAATCACAGCTGTATGCGTTTACAGTGATCGAGGAGGGCATGGTGAGGGTGTTGAAGAGCCCAAGTCTGTATCTTTTGGATTTCTGCTTATTTGTTGAATTGTTTTTTAATGGTTAATTACCACCTGTTGGCTTTTTCCTCCCTCCAGTGCTGGGATGGAACTTGGGGTCTCATGTGCAATTGATGAACGCTCTGTTTCTGAGTCGTGCCCTCAGTACTCCAGCATCCATATATGCTTTTACTAGGCTATAGCCAGCCTTTAAAAATTATTACAATTATTCAGTGTGTGTGTGCGCACGCATGCACCCTCGAGCATGCACAAGGCAGTCAGAGGACAACTGGGAGTTAGTTCTCTCCTTTCTTCATGTGGGTCCAAGACTGAATTAAGGTCATCCAGCTTGGCAACAATCCTCTTTACCCAACAAGCCGTCTTGTCCTCTCCGCCCCCACTTTTGTAAAGTCATAGCCACTTTGGTAAATAGTTTGTTTTCTGATCTCTATTTCAGCAACTCACCTTTGCCACTGTAGCATGAAAGTACCTGCAGAAAGGCACAATGAATGAATGTAGCTGTGTGCCAATACCATGATTAAAAAATGCTAACAACACAGATATTAAAACAGATTTGACTCACAGACTATCACATGTCAACTCCCACACTAGCTAGTTGTTTTTAGGTTTTGTCAGAGAATTTGTTCCAGGCACACCCTCCATCCTGGATAGACTCCAAAACCCTTGTATTCGAAAGTCTTCTACATAAAATGGCATCATATCTGCACAGAGCTCTTTCCTGTCTTCTTTCATATTTAGCTCATCTTTACATTACTTTTAACACCTAACACAGTGGGTAAAGGTATTTGCCACCAATCCCAAGTCCTGAGTTCAGTCCCTAAAACTTACATTTTGGAGGAGAGATGGACTCCTAAAAGTTGTCCTCTGACCACACACACACACACACACACACACACACACACAAAGATAGAGAGTAATAACTCTACCTAGCACAACTTCAATACTGTGCATATATTAGTTTAGGGAATAAGAGGAAAAGTCTGTTCATGCCCAGAACAGATGCAAATTGAACAACTTTATCAATTGATTGATTGATTTTTGGTGCTGGGAATTAAATCCAAGTCTTTGCACATGCTAAGCTCATACTACCATTGATTTAAAAAAAGATTTATTTTGTGGACGGATAGATGGCTCAACCTTTAAGAGTGCCATTTGCTCTTATAGAGGACCCAGATTTAGCTCTCAGCACCCACAGGACCGCTCACAATTCCCTGTAGCTCTTGTTCCAGGGGATCCAATGCCCCTTTTTGGACTCCACAGTCACTGCACACATGGTGGATATATACACATGGAGTCAAACACTCATACACATAAAATATAAATTATTTTTATATTTTTAATTATGTGTATACATGTGTAGGTATGTGCATATGAGTTCAGGTGATGTCAGAGACAGAAGAAAGAGTCGGATCCTCTGGCTGTGGGCCACCTGACATGAGTCCTTTGAAAGAGCAGCACGCACTGTTGACCTCTGAACCATGTCTCAGCCTTACCACTGAGTTTTTAAAAATATTCTTTGGTATTTTCATATGTGAATACATGTATATTTAGATAATATCGACTTCTCCTTCCTTTTCCTCTTCAACTCTTCCTGAACCCCCCTCTCATTCTTCTCCTAACTTCATGTTGCTGCCTCCTCTTCTTTATCTTCCTCTAAATAATCCACTGAGTCCATTTAATGCTGCCCTGATGCCCATGAAAATAAGGCACCATCCAATGGAACATGGGCAACCTCTCACGGGCCACGCCACTGAGAAAACTGCCCCTTCTTCTTTCAGAATCTATCAGCTGTCAATAGCTCTTGCAGCTAGATGTGAGCTGATGATTGACTTTTTGATATGGTGTCTTTCTACCCAACCAGGGCTGGCCTTGGACTTCTGTTTCTCCCGTCTCAGCCTCCTGAATGCCCAGATGGCTTTTCATCCAGTGTTGGTCTTATCTGAGGAGGCTGATTTGTGATCTGCAAAACCGCTGTCTGGACTGTACAGCATGGCTTGTAGGGGAGCAAGAGGAAAAAGACAAAGTGTCTAGGCTCCTGACTGCTTTGGACTCAGTTGAATGCTTTTGGGATCCATGTGATTTTGAGTTATCATTTGGTGACTGGGCACAGGATGTCCCAGAGGAGAGGGAGAGACTGCTTATTTTCTGTGCAGCTTTCAGTCCTGCGTCTCTGAGTGTTCAGAACAAGGTGTGAAGCAACACTGTGGCTTCAGGGGACCAGTCCATTTGGAGCAAGATCTTGACTGGGTGGGGCTTCACACTGAGAAGCAGGGCCTTGACTTGCAGTATACAGGACATGGGAAGCCTAATCAGGTGACCTGTCTTTTGGAAGCAGATGGAGAACTAAGACAGATAGGGAGGGCAGCCATCTTAGAAAGACAGCCACTTAGGTAATGGCAGCAAAACAATGAGGAAACAGTTCAAGGATGCACATGGTGCATGCACATGGTGGTGCATGCCTGCAATCCCAGCTCCTTGGGAAGCTGAGGGGATCAGTACTGAGAACTGAACCTAGGGTCTTGAACATGGCAGGCAAGTACCCTACCACTGAACTATACAGTCTGGCCCTCTTTAAAAAGGAATTTTCATTTTTGATTGTGTGTGTGTGTTTCTGTGTCTGTACATGAAAGTGCAGGTGTCAGTGAGGCTAGGAAGGCACTTAAGCAGTTCTGAGCTACCTGATGTGGCTGCTGGGGATGAACTCTGGTCCTCTGCAGGAGCAATATGCACCCTTAACCAATGAGCCATCTTCCAGCCCCTGCCCACTAACTCTCTTTTTAACTTTTTTTTTTTGAGACAGGTGCTGGCCTTGAACTTGTAAACTGTCTGTCCCCCACCCCAGCCCACCCCCGAGTTGCTGGTATTACAGGATTGCCAAATACTGGGTCAAAAGTCACAGTTTCTAGGCTGTTTTGTAACTTCCAAGTGTTTGGCGGTTAAACAGATTGGTAGGTTTTATATTTATGTGCATTTTTTAATTCATGGAAAATACAACATCCTATTTTGAATACCTTAAAAAAGTATGTCAATAAGGATAAATAGATACGGGCAAATGTAAAAGAAGGATACAAAGTCTGAGATTTCACTCCAAAAGAGGTTCATAAACATCAAGCTGGGACTAGAAATGTCATCATTTTGTTCCTGAGCGATCCCTCCCTTACTTTATTGCTCTCTTGGTCATGCACACAAAGTAAGCCACTTTAGTTGGGTCCCCCCATTTACCAGGCGCTTGCTGAATTTGTTCTTGTGAAAAGTCGACTATGGGCATCTTCAGACTGGAGGCTCAACTATTGTGGCTAGGGGGACTAGCCTATAGGTGCCCTTTCAAGAGCTCTTCATGCAATCGGCATTCAGCAAAGGCATGGCGCTTTGGTTTGACAGCTGCAGTAGTCCCCAATTGCTTGAGATGATCTCAGTGAAAGAGGAGGCTGGAGGCAGAAAACATTAAAGGTGTGCAGTATTTTTTTTGTGTGTGTGTTTTCTCATACCCTGTCTCTAACCACCCACTCTAGTGTGTTTGGGTCTAAAGGCCTTAACCTTTTGCAGCTAGGATAAAAACTGAATCCGATCCAGGAAGGTTCTCAGGTGTCCCTGCAAGGTAGCACACTGGCAGATGAAAATCGCCCCTCCCCTGACTTATGAGCTGCAGTGCCCGCCCTTCGACCTTACCCACTCCTTTCTCGGACTCCTCCCTCACCAGACCTGGTCTCTTCTGTCCCGGCAGAGACACGATGAGCAGCCACGGCAACAGTCTGTTCCTGAGGGAAAGCGGCCAGCGCCTGGGTGGCATGGGCTGTCTGCAGAGCTTCCAGGACGGTCTGCAGCAGAGAGCACTGCGCACGCGCCTGCGTCTGCAGACCATGACCAGAGAGCACGTGCGGCGCTTCCTGCGCAGGAATGCCTTCATCTTGCTCACAGTTAGCGCTGTGATCATTGGTGAGCTCTGCTTAAGGGAGGCGGGACTTCTATTAACATCACTCCCCCTCCTTCCCGCCGTGCATTCATCTAACAAGTCCCCAGCCCCTCAGAGGACACAGGTAGAGAGGGTACACACACAGGCAAACACAGCTGTAT
Organism: Ellobius talpinus; assembly: GCA_001685095.1. NCBI lineage: Eukaryota > Metazoa > Chordata > Mammalia > Rodentia > Cricetidae > Ellobius > Ellobius talpinus. The sequence goes on from LOJH01032583.1 coordinate 6,786, forward strand.
AAACACGATGTGATGCCACATGTATGGATATGTACACACACAAATACACTGCGCAGACATGCACTTTACAGCTACACACAGAGAATGATGCATATATTTTACATATGCACAGAATTTAGAGGTGCAATCACATAAACTGTGCAAACGTTCATAAATATGCAGCTATCCATTATACTGTTGGGATATTGGTTCCGTCAAATACTACCCCGTTTTGTTTAAGGAACTTGAGTGTCTATTGATTTAGGTATGCGGGGATTTGATTATTCACAAGCTTTTGTTGTCTGTGGATGCTTAAATTTCTTAAATAAAATGGTGCTAGTGTTTGTATAGGATCGGTGGCTGTCTTGTTCTTTTGGTTACTTTTAACACCTAAAGCAATGTAACTGCTGGTAAATAGTTGTTATACTATATTATCTAGGAAATATTAATAAGAGAAAAAATCTCCACATGTTCAACAGATACAACTGTTGAATTATGTGCATGTTGTATAAAACAATGGATTTCATCATGACATCTTCATATCTATATGCAATGCGTTTTGGTCATATTCTTTTTCTTCACCCCATCTTTCTTAGTCAGCCCCTGCTGGTCCCTTTCCCCTCGCCTAGTAGTTCCCCTACTGCTTTCATTAGATACAATTTTTTCCCCTAAGAATTTCCATGTGTGCTTGATTAACTTGACAGTGTGGCATCCAAGGATACCAGGGCCAGCTGTGTTAGACTTTGTGAACACTTTCACACACTCATATATGCATTTACATCTACATGCTTAGCAGCCTAATTGCATATGCAGTTCTATATTTGAAAGTGATAACGTAGACACAAGAGTCACACTTATAGACACGCCCAAGAAATGCATGTGCATATCTTTGTATATGAGCCCACATATGCAGTCACATGTTTATGCTCACAACTGAACGTACACTTTCCATATATGTGCACATGAATGTACACACATACTTAAAAGCACACAAATGCATATAGTGCACACATATATCTTTCTGCACACAATGGTACACACATACATACCCATTCATACAAATGCACATCATGTACACATATACTCATGCTCACACAGATGTACACACATACTCACATACACACTGACACACATACATACCCATGAACATACTCATATACACACAGATCCATGCATACGCAAATGCACACTTATAGCTAACACATTGTACCCATTCACATACCCATACATATACCTAGCCATGCATATACTTTTTTACACATGCCCACACACATGTGTAAAGTAACACAAATACCCACATCTATATCCACACAAGCACACAAATATACTCATGCACAAACGTACCCATGCACACAGAAATCTACAGAATAACCAAGCACAGAAATACACACCCTTATAAAATATTCACTGCTCACCCTAGTGCACTCTCTTTGGGACAGATGGGCCCTGCCTGGGGTTGAGATCCATAGTCCATTAGTTGAACCCTTCTTTTCCGGCTCTAGGGGTCAGCCTGGCATTTGCTTTGCGCCCATATCAGCTCTCCTACCGCCAGATCAAGTACTTCTCTTTTCCTGGTGAGCTGCTCATGAGGATGCTGCAGATGCTGGTACTCCCTCTTATCGTCTCCAGCCTTGTCACAGGTGAGAGCCCAAGCCATTGTGCTTCTTCAGGATCCACTCGGAGTCCAAATTTGAGAGAAGAGCCAGGGCTACTCTGACTATGGGAGCCCTTTCCGAACTCACCAACTCAAGCTATGCCCAGGTCTTGTTTAAGTTCTGCTGCCACATGGTCCATGTAGATAACTTTCTTGTGCTTTTGCTTGAAGGTAAAATACCATCCTGTGTGAGTTCAGAGTTATCCAGAGGGGAGAAAGAGACCACGGAGGGGCAGAGAAGGTGGATGGGATGTGGGGTAGATGAGTAGGAGGTGGGATGTGTGTGAACATGTAAGAGGTGAGTGGGATGGAGGTGTCAGGATGGAGGAAGGGAAGGAGCTGTGGATGCATTGTGTAGCACTTATAGATGGTAATAGTTTTTGGCTTCAAAGGTCATCTGATCTTCATTGCAATGGTTTGATTCTGATGCTGGAGTGGAAGAGCACGTATAGGCAATATGTCAACAAATGAGCATGGCTGTTGCCCTAGTTTCACTGATGTGTTGTAATAAAACACTTGACAAAAGAACTTGGGGGAGAAAGGGTTTATTTTAGCTCTCAGTTCCAGGTTGTATCTCTTTCACCATTCAGGGAAGTCAACATAGGGACTTGAAGCAGCTAAATCATAACTCACCCACAACCACGAGCAGAGAGAAAATGAATGGACACATGCTTATTTGTGTCATGCTCCACTCTACATGTATGTGGTCCAGAATCCCTTGCTTAGGGAATGGTGCTGCACACATGGGTGGGCCTTCCTCCTTCAGTCAGTATAATCTATGTAACCCCCACAGACACACCCACAGGTCCACCTGATCTAGACAATCCCCCATTATCTCTTCCTAGTAGTTTTAGATTGTGTCGAGTTAACAATTGAAACTACTCATCAGAGTTGTGTTTCAATAAAACTTTATTTACAGCACCAGATTTAGCCCATAGGTGGTGTTTAGCAACCCTTGGGTTTAAGGACAGAAATAATGATCAAGGCTTAAAACACTGCTTTCTTAGGTTGGGCTTCTTACAAGTCAAGCCTGACATATAAATCTGGCCACAAGAGACTCACAGAGGGAGAAACCCATGAGGAATCAAAGGAAGCAGGGTGGGGAAAGAAGCTAAGCAAAGATGTGTGTTCAGAAGAAGGCTGGTCTCTTAGTATGATCTCATTGGACGGGATCTCTGAAGTGTGAACAACATCATGGTGGTGTTCCTCACCCCTAACTCTATCCTCATCTGAATCCCTGCCCCAGCCAATTATTGACTGTAGCTCACTCTGGGGCCTTTCTGGAGGAGGAAGCTCCCATTCTGCTGGGGATCATTCTTAGTGGAAGGGCACAGTAAAGGCTGTTAGCATCCCAAACTCATAGCAACTGAATGGTTGCATTGGCCTGGTAGGGAACATGTAGGTACAGCATGAACAGTATCCAGGCAGAATGTAGAAAGAGGTGGGTTTGAGGGAGGTGGGAATTGGGGTGGACCATGAGATGAAGGCTTCGATGTTTGTGATATTCATGGTGCAGAGATAAGGGGGGAGGATTAGGTGGGAGTTAAGAGGTTGACTTGGAGTAAAGGGAAGGTACTGTGATTGGTAGAGATATTTGAAGTTAAAAAATGGATTGATATGTGCTCGTGTGTGTGTGTGTGTGTGTGTGTATGTGTGTGTGTGTATGCAGCCCCCAACATATGTATGTAGGTGAGTGAACTGGTTTTGATTCAGGCTGTCCCAGTTACTCATTTCTTGAGCAATATTTTTATTTAAAAATTGTTTTTAGCTTGAGAATCAAAATCTGAATCATCCCTTGGTTGAACCCCAGGGGACTGGTTTAGACATCCCTATAGAAACCAATACCTGAGGAGGCTGAAGCCCTTTTTGCAAAATGATGTAGTGTTTGCAGATGACCTATGCCTCTTCTCTTGTGTACTTCAGATCATCTCTAGATGACGGGTATACCATATAAACTGTACAACTTTATTTCAGAGCAAAACAAAACTTCTTATTTACTTTTACGTATTTGTTTTTGTATTATTATTTAATCATGTGCCTATGTGGGTATGTGCACATGAGTGCAGGTCCACCATAAAGGCCAAAAGGTACCCGGAGCTGGGGTTACAAGTAGTTGTGAGCCACAGAATATTTGTGCTGCTGATGGAATTTGGGTTCTGTGTAAGAAGAGTGTATGTCTTCTTAACTACTGAGTTACCTCACCAGCCCCTTTATTTACTTTACTAAACTATAATCAATTTATATTTTACCTGATAATATATTTATTCATGATAGCATAAAAGCAGTTGTATAGATAACTATTAGCAGCTGAAGGTGAACCTATGGTTTCTGTGGACATCTTCAGTTCAGGAATATGCACTAATTTTTGAGCTGATGGTATGGAGTAGGTGGAACAGATGGAGGGAAAAGGAGTTGGGTGCTGTGGCACGGACTGCACTATCTCTCTTCTAGGTATGGCATCCCTGGACAACAAGGCAACAGGGCGGATGGGAATGCGGGCAGCTGTGTACTACATGGTGACCACAGTCATTGCGGTTTTCATCGGGATCCTAATGGTCACAATCATCCATCCTGGCAAGGGCTCCAAGGAGGGGCTGCACCGTGAGGGCCGAATTGAGACTGTCCCAACAGCTGATGCTTTCATGGACCTGGTCAGGTGACATTTTCATTTTGTTGGGACTTCTGGATGTACGTGCAACAATTCTCTTTCCCCAAGAGAACACAGGAAAAGGTGGCTCTAGTTTGGAAAAGGAAGCAACTATTGGTTGCTATTTGTGGTACACAACTTTTGCCCTGCATATCCTCAAGAAAGCTACATCTAGGTATGACTTTGCACTTTGAGACTAGGAAGGACACAGTATGAGTATCTCAGAACTGAGAAAGAGGAGCTGCTGTTCACTAGGTGTTCCCAACTTCCTTTCATGAGCAAATGATTCTCTTAATTCAACAAGACTTTGCTGTCAGAATTGACATCCAAGTTAGTCATGTTGCTCTTATAGTCCTGACTTGGAGTTGGAAGAGTTTAGGAGATGTTATGGTGTTTTCTACTGCTATTATACAATAGCTGAGGGTCAATGAGAGGGCTCAGTGGGTAAAGGCACTTGCTGCAAATCCTTTGGATTTACCTGGTGGAAGGGGAGAATCCTGCATCCATATACATGCTCTGTCATATATGTACATACACACATACACACATGCACACATGCATCCCTAAATAAATGTAATAAGATTTAGGGTCAGTGAGATGATTTAGTGGGTAAAGGCACTTGCCACCAGGCCTGACAACCTGATGAGATCCACATGGTGGAATGAGAGAACCAACTCCTACAAGTTGTCTACCTTTTATATGTAAACCATGGCACTGCACCTCCCCAATAAATATATTAAAAATTAAATGAAGTGAAAAGTATACTTGAAACAAAGTTAGCTGTAAATAAAACAAAAACAATATCAAAAACAAAACAAAAAACAAAGGTTTATTTAGCTCATTATTTAGGAATTTAGGATGTCCAAGAACTTGGTACCAGCATCTAGTGAGGACCTTCTAGTTGCATGCTAACATGGCAGAAAGCATATGTATGGTTAGCTAGGGCAAGCGTATCAAAAACAAGTCTACTTCCTATTAATCTATAAACCTTTTAGTACAAGGCTCCACCTCTCAACATCCCTTTTATGGCAGTTGGATTCCAACATGACTTTTGGAGGGGCCTAACTGTAGTCAATCCATGGTTAGTTACACCTGTACCTTCGAGCAGCTTTGTGGGTCTGGGTGACGTCCTCTGGCCTTTGGTTACCTTGTATGGAAGCTAGGGATATAAACAGTATTTACTTCTAGGGGCACTGTAGGGCTTATGCCAGATGATGCAGGGCAGGCATTTGGCTCAGCACTTGGCCCACATCATGCATTTCTATGTTGCCTGCTGCAACTATTGTCATTGCTCTTTCTGCAGTAGTCACCTTTGGCTCACTTCAAAAGTCTAACCACTTTCCCTTCTCTGATGTTTTTGTGCAGAAATATGTTTCCACCTAACCTTGTGGAGGCCTGCTTTAAACAGGTTAGGAGGAAGCACATCGTTTAATCAAGGAGGGATGGAGGGGGGCGGGAGCTTGCTTCCCAAGGAGAAGGGTGGGAAGAAGGGCCTAAAAGAGTGGGTGGGTGGGAGGCCTTGGGGAGGATTCTGGGAGAACAAGTGTACTTTCCATGGCTATGATGGTGATGCAAAGGTTGCCAGGGTATGGGACTCATTCTGAGGTGTAGGTGTTCTGGGACTTCTGATCACAGATATCCTAAAATCTGTCTGCGCATCACCTTGGGGTTGATAATAGAAAAGTAGCCACAGGCAACCTGTGAAGAGGACTTTCCAGGAAATTTTTGTTTACAGAAGCAAGTAGTGGACTGTATTTGACCATCAGGGGGTGTTTAACAACCCCTTTATTGAAGGCTAGACATAAAGATGCAGACTATATAGCCATTCTTCCATGCTTTGGTTTTTAACATCCTTGCTATTCAGTTACTCATTTCTTCTCCTTGGTGAAGAAGATGAAATCCAGGTCTTGTTTATATTAGGCAAATGTCAGTTACTAATTTCTTTTATTGTTATCATTATCATCATCAATATATGTGTATGTTTGTGTGTGAATGCATATCAGGTGTAGACGTGGATCTCACATGACAACTTTTTGGGGTTGGTACTCTCTTCCCACCATGGGTTCTGAGGATCTAACTCAGATCGTCAGGCCTGTGCACAGTGAACACTTTTACCTGCTGTGAGCTATCTTGCTGACCCAGTTACTCATTTCTTTAGTCATATGTTTTATTAAGAACTTTAAAATTGAGATACAAAAATTGTGCTATCCCTTGGCATTAACAAAGATTGTATACAAAATCTTTGCTGCTCAAGTCTCTTACAACAACAGGTAGAATTTGCTAATGTCCTCTAGATCATCCTCTAGGTGACACAGTACAGCTAACACATGTAAATGATATGCAGACAGCTGTTCTGCATTAGAACCATTTAGAGCAGTGGTTCTCAACCTTCCTAATGCTGTGACCCTTTAATACAGTTCCTCATGTTGTGGTGATCCGCAAACATAAAGTTATTTTCGTTGCTACATCATAATTGTAATTTTGCAACTGAGAGGTGTCTTAGTTCCTAAGAAACTTGGGAATATGTGTTATCTGATAGTCATGACCACAGGATGAGAACTGCTGGTTTAGAGAATAATGACAAGACAAAGGTCTGTATGTGTTCACTGCATAAATGGTTTTCTCTTAGTATTTTCAATCCATGGTTGCTTGTATCTACAGACATGGAATTCACACATGCTGAGGAGCTGTGTGTGAAGCTTTTTCTAGGGAGATAAAGCATACAGGTCTGTCAGCCCATGAAAGACCTAAGTCAAGATTGCCCAATTTGTTGAACCAATGAGTTCTTGGCAGGCTTTCTAATTGGGGTATGGGTGAGGGGTTACTTACAGGAGCAGAGATGACTCAAAGACATCTGCATCCCCAGAAAAGCCCAGCCCAGCATAGGTGACAGCTACCGAAAGCTGTATTCCCAGAGGAGCTCTCTGTGCGATTTACAAGCATCTCACCAGGTCCTGGACTCTCCTCTTGGGAGCTTGGCAGGTCAGAGTCTCCTCCACTAGTGACTGTTTAACGCTTTTATAAAGGCAAGGAAGGGCCTTTGCGAATCTTGTAAGCTTCAGATTTCCCAAACACTTGAAGTTTGTTTACTTCCTGAATTTCATGAACCTTTCAGCTCCCTACTGGAGTGAATCTTTCAATTTAGAGGAAGCTGCTATACAACAGTAGAATACACTATATGTTTTTAATGGAACTCTGAAATATATTTATATATATATATACATACACACAGACATGCATATTTCATATGATATATAAAATATATATTAAATATACATATTTATATACTTATACATATAATTTGTTATATGTGAAATATGCATATATTTCATGTATAAACAAAATATATAAATATATGAAATATGCATATATGGTGAAATGGCCAAATCATGCCAATTAGATAAACACACACACACACACACACACTAAATAAATCTTAAAAATCTTTCCAATTTTGGTTATTGGATTGTTGTTTTATTACATTTTATCTATTTGCTTTGTGTGTGTGGTTATGTATGGATGTGGGTACATGCCATGGTGCCATGTGGAGATTAGAGTATAAGGTGCAGAGTCAGCTCTCCATGTGGGGCCTGGGATCAAACTCAGGTTATCGGCATTGGTTGAAAGCTCCTGTACGCCCTGAGCCATCTTGTCTGCCTCAGAGTTGGAGTTTTTGGTAGTTCAACTTGTATTTCTTTGAGTTGTTTTATCCATTTCCTTGGTTACATATCCAACTGTGGTCTTGCTGGGCTGTAAGAATAATTCGTGTGTTTGTGTGTGTGTGTTGTGCTCACACATGTGCATGTGCATGCTCATGCAAACACCAAGGATGGAACATAGAACCTCACATGCCTAGTTCCCGGTTTTTATTTTTTGCAGCATGTCCATTCTTAGGGATATTTACAAGGGAGTTAACCACCATACTGAATCTGGTCCCAATTTCTCTGCATTTCAGTTTAAGACACAGTACAGCACACGAGTGGTAACCAGGATGATTGTAAGGACAGAGAATGGGTCAGAGCTGGGGGCCTCCATGTCTCCCCCATCCTCAGTAGAGAATGAAACCAGCATCCTGGAGAATGTCACCCGGGCCTTGGGCACCCTGCAGGAGGTGATAAGCTTTGAGGAGACTGTGCCTGTGCCTGGCTCGGCCAATGGCATCAATGCCTTGGGCCTTGTGGTCTTCTCTGTGGCCTTTGGGCTGGTCATTGGTGGCATGAAGCACAAAGGCCGTGTCCTGAGAGACTTCTTCGACAGCCTCAATGAGGCTATTATGAGGCTGGTGGGCATCATCATCTGGTGAGTAGCAGGGTGGGTGCCTGGGAGGGGTGGGTGGTGATGGTTCCTGGAGGTGATGGCAGCTGATGGGACTGTTGGAGACATTTGGCCAGTCATTCATCTGTGTATTAGTTAATTTAATCATTAACTCATTTGTTCATTCATATCTTTCTGTAGTGATTTATTCAACTGTTCATGACCCCATTAATCTACTTACTTCCTCACTTGTGCACTGAGTCAGTGAATCTATGCTCATTCTTCCACACATTGGGTCATCCACCCCCTGATTTTTATATAATAAAAATGTATTCTTAGAGGATTTCATACATGAATACAAAGCATTTTGATAATATTCACATTCTCATTCTCCCTCCAACTTCTCAGCTTCTCTCAGACTCTCATGTCCCCCTTTCAACTTTATATCCTCATATGCATATGTTTGTATATATCTTTCGTTGATTCTAATTAGAGCTGTCTGGAGGAACATGGATGAGGCACATTCACTGAGCTTGGACAACCTACAAGATGCCACATCCGTGTAGAAAGTTGACTTTCCCTTCCCCAACAGCCATTAACTGTCAAAATCAAAATAGTTTCTCAGCTATGGGTGGGGCTTGTGAATCTCTCCCCACTCCGTGTTGGAATGTTGACTGGCTTGATCTCATATCAATCTTGTGCAGAAAGCTACAGTTGCTGTGAGTTCATTTCATTGTTTTTGAGACAGTTCTTCCTATGTAGCCCAGGATTTTATGGAACCTGCCAGCCTTTTGTGTCAGCTTCCTGATTAGTGGGATTATAGGTATGTGCCACCGCATTTCTGCATTGACTAATTTACTCATTAACACATTAATTAACTTCATCTTTCTTTTCTGTAATGATTTTACCCAGTGACTTATTTCTTTATTCCTTTCTTCTGTCATTCATTCATCTATTTCTTTCATTCACTCATTTATTCTCATTTTTCTAGCTTTGGCCCACTTGCTTAACTTCTTTTAATCTATTCTTCTATTTATCAGTTCGATCACTTATTTGTATATCTATTCAGTGATAAATCTGTTAATTAATTAAATTATTTCACAATTATTACTTTATTGCATTTATCATATATCAATAATCTATTATCTATCTATCTATCTATCTATCTATCTATCTATCTATCTATCTA
>LOJH01032584.1:0-16507 GCA_001685095.1 Ellobius talpinus
TCCTTTAATTGTGTTGCTATTAATGATATCTGTCACCTTGACCTTAGAATAATGTGATTTTCTTTTTTCTCCATTGTGAGTCAAGAATGAGTTAGGAGAGTAAAGCACCTGTGGGAGGTGGCAGCAACTGTGGAAAGGAGAGCTCAAAGGGTAAATGAAAAGTATCTTGACAAGGTAAAAGAGCACCTGTGTCCAGGTGACTTTCCAAAGCAGGTTTGTCTAATGAAAACCATTAGGAACCATTCCTACCTTTAGGAAGAGAAATAGCACCAAAACATGTGCTAGTAGGGTGTGGCTTTCATTTGAAAGCCGCATCTAAAATCCCAAACTCCCCCACAGTACAGTGCAAAGCCTCCTTCACTGTTAGAGGATCCTCTGTCTCACACCCAGGCTAGAAGGTCCAGCCTCTAGGCCTCTTTTACACGATAAAGCCGAGTTGGACTGAAGGTGCCCCAGCCTTCAAGTTCAGTGGTTCTAGGGAGATGGGATCCTGCTGTATGGTGGGATTTTAACCACTTTTCTGATAATTCATGAGGAGAGAGACTTCGGATTCTCCTCCCCACACATCTTCACATCTTAAGCAGCCTGTTCTTTAAGATAAGACAGAGATAATCTGTACTATCTCAGACCTATGCTGACAAAGGCAGGCTTGTCAGTAGTAAAGGACAGGCTCCCACACAATAAGTTCTGTACTGTTTGGTACTCAATGCCTGTAAAATTGTCAACAAAACACCCTCCTTTCATTACTGTCATGACTACTTTCATTGTTATACACCCTTCCTCCACAGCAAACCCCAAGCAAGTAAACAAGTGAACCCAAATTCTTATCAAAAGCATGCATTCTTTTTTATAACCCACTGAGTCCAATCAGTGCTGCCCACATGAGTGTGCATGGGTGTAATGTCAACCATGGGGTACGAGCAACCTGCCAATAGCCATACCCTGAAAGAAAAGTTGTTGTCCCTCCCATAACAGCCATCAGTAACTGCCAGTAGCTCCTCAGCTAGGTAGCTCCTCAGCTAGGAGTGGGTCCTAGTGCCCACCTCCCCAATCACTGATGGAGTTTTAACTGGCTTGACCCCCATGCAGATGTTATGTAGGTAGCCCAGCTGCTGTGAGTTTGTGTGTACAATAGCCCGATCATGGCAGAGGGCAGCGTTTCACAGCTCTCTTCCCCATGTCCTGCTTCTTAAGCTCTCTGCCCACTCTTCCATAATGATTCCTAAGCCTTAGGTTGAGAGGTGTGAAAAAAATTAAATAGTTTAGAAAATATTAAAATGTTTTTTTTCTATGTATTTGTTAATGAAATGCAAAAATAAACCTAAAACTACAAATCATTTAAAAACATTAAAGTCATTTCATTAAATTTAGTGTCTGTTGCTGTTTAATGTGAAAAGTTGGCTTCTATGTTTAAACACTTGGGCCCCAGCTGGTGGTACAGTTTCGTAAGGTTATGGAACCTTTAGAAGGTGGAGTCTTGCTGGAGGAAGTGAGTCACAGAGAACAGATGGAGATTTATAGCCAGACCTCATTCCTTGTCCACTCTGCTTCCTGACTGTAGACTTGATGTGACCACACACACATGCACCCATGTCTTCCTACCATAATGGACCATAGGCTAAAATAAATCTTTCTTTTGTTGAAATAAATGAACAACCACCTGAACCTGTCAATGACTATCTGAATCACCTTTATCCAAAGGTATGCTCTGCAAGCCAGGGCTAAATGACAGTCTTGGAAGCTGGAGGTGAGAATGCAGGGGTGGAGTAGGGTAGCCTTCCGAGATAGAAAAACAGAGAGGGTAGGAGGTGTGAGTCCAGGAAGAGAGACAGCTCAGGGTAAAGTGCCTGATGTGCCAATCCGAGGGCCGGAATCCAAATCTCAGCACCTGTGTAAAGAACAAGGCGTGGTGGGATATGCTTATAATTCCAGTTCTGGGGAAGGCAGTGACAGGCGGATTACTGAAGCTCACTGGCCAGTCAGCTGTAGTTATTTTTGTTTTTGTTTTTGTTTTTTAACTCTTTGATCTTTTGGGGGTGTACCACCCAGTTTCCAAATAAACACACACAGAAGCTTATTATTACTTATAAATGCCCAGCCTTAGCTTAACTTATTTCTAGCCAGCTTTCCTTAACTTCAATTATCCCACCTACCCTTTGCCTCTGGGCTGTTTCCTTTTCTTACTTCAGTGTGTCTTACTTTCACTCTTACTCTGCGGCTGGCTGTGTGGCTAGATGCCTGGCCCCTTCTTTTCTCACTACTTGATCTCTTTTGCTCCTTAATCTTTCTGGTTCTTGTTTCCTAATCTTCTTGCTTCCTCTATATATCCTCTCTGCCTGCCAGCCCCTCCTAACCTTTTTCCTGCCTCGCTATTGGCTCTTTAGCTCTTTATTAGACCAATCAGGTGTTTTAGATAAGCAAAATAATGCAGCTTCAAAGAGTTAAACGAATGCAGCATAAAAGAATGCAATACATCTTTGCATCATTAAAACAAATGTTCCACAGCAAAAACAAGTGCATCACACTTTAAAATAATATTCTACAAGAGCCAGCTTAGTCTAATTGATGAACCCTAGGTTCCAATGAAAGATCTTATCTCAAAGCGCTCTCTCTCTATCTCTCTCTCTCTGTCTCTCTCTCTCATAGGAGCTAAAGTTAGCTATAAAATGTCACAAAAGCCAAAATTAAAAAAAGTGGTTAGCAAAGTTACCATATCAAAATCAAGCTAGAATGGTAAAAATAAAGTTCAGAGACTAGGTGTGATGGTGGGCACCCTTAATCCCAGCAATGGCGAGGTAGAGGCAGAAGGATGGCACATCTAAGGCCATAGCTAGACTCTATTACAACAAATGAGGTCAGTAGATCAGTATAAATGAATGAAACAAGAATTAATTCTCTACTTTAAATGCTGTCCTCTGACTTAAATGTCCTATATTGGACTAGAGACATGGAAAATGCTTAGAAGAGAGTAGCCATTGTTAAAAGTGGCACAATCATGCCATTCAAAGACATTTTTCTTTTATCAGAGATGTCCCAGAATTTTGGAGTTAAAAGTTATCTATTCTCTCCATCCCATGGATATTAAAGGAAAGAACAATTGTGAAAAGTGGTACATCACTCTGAACCCAGTCACTTGGGGAAGCAAATTGGAGTACAAGGATTTGCAGCCCAGATGTGTTAACCTAATTTCATGTTTTATAAAAAAAGACAGGTAGACACTAAACATTAGTGGGCTTAATAACCTTATTAATCTATTATTCACAAATTATGTGTGATATCATTGCAAGTGATTAGCCCTGCTATCATTATGCTCATATCTATAAACAAATAATTAACTACAGAGCTGGCCATTTGATTTGTGTGTGATTGATGGGAGTGTGACAGAAGCCGCAAGCAGTTCTGCAACTGTGCCCCATGGTTGCTAGGGCCTTTTAGGGGACCCACAAGGCAAAATCTATCTCCATAACAGTCTTAGACAGAATTTGCCTCCGCCATGTAGCCATTGCACCAGTCTATCAAAAGCAATGGGAGCTAATGCTGGCAACATGTAAGGGTGAAACCCTTCACTAGCCAATTGCATTCGAAGTCCACTGCATTCTACATTTCTACAACTCCCTGCTTAAAACACAAGGGGCTCGTCTTCCCGTAAAACTGTCACCTGTGGGGCTGGAAATATGGCTCGGTTGGTAAAGTGCTTGCGTAGCAATCACAAAGCCCTGGATTTGATCTCCTGTACCATATAAACTGGGCATGGTGGCACACACCCATCATTCCAGCACTCAGGATTGTAGCATCAAGAGGATCAGAAGTTCAAAGTCCTTTTTTGACCTCACAGCCATTTAAAGGTCATCCTGGGAAACATGAGACCCTGTCACCAAAGCAAAAACAGAAGCACCTACGAAGTAGTAAAAATGTAATATTATTTTATTACTTTTACTATTTAATTTGATAAAAATACAAATATGGATGAGGACATACTTCTGCTGTATAATGAACTATTAACAGGATGTTGGGGGTTTAAAGGAAAACCATACATGTAGGTAGGCTGAGAACTAAATTTGTTTTTCATAGAAACCTATTTATTTTGGAAAATGAATATATATTGCTGGGTGTGTGGCACATGCCTTTTATCCTAGAACTCAAGAATCAGAGTTAAGTAAATCTCTGTGTGTTCAAGGCCAGCCTGGTCTGCATAGTGAGTTACAGGACAGCCAGAGCTACATAAAGAAAAACTGTCTCAAAAAAAGGAAAGAAAAAATAAAAGAAAAATGACTATATAATAAAGTATATTTTTCAGACTGATATATGGCAAATATTTTACCTAAAATAAATGAGCAGGTCACTTCAAGGAAAATATCTGACATTATTATCTGCAAATAATAAAATTTAAACTTCAAAGAAAAAACTTAATTACAGAAAATTTGTATTTCCTTCTATGAGCTTGACCAAAGCCCACTCTGCATATTTTCCCTAATGAGATACACAATAATACTAAGAAATAAAATTACTCAAATTTCTATCATGAGATGTACTAATATTTAGAATATTCTTGCAACTCAGTGAGTCAAAATTTTTTCCAAATTACCAGGGTATAATGTCTAAAATCTTATCATGGGTCAAAGACACACTAAAAGTACAAGATATGCCAATACACTTTAATGTGACAAGGTACAAAAGATTCACTGATTACACATTTCACTTGACCAGTCAGTAAGAAAGTACCACTTGTTAAGTGTTGATATAAAATCTAAAACATTTATCAACAGTTATCTAAAATGCGTGTTAAAATGTAACTTTATTTTTTAGCTACAAGTACAAGAGACCAGAGTTTCTCCATATACTTTTCCAAAAATCAGCCCATAATGACTTGGTGTGGAAGTAATGAATCCAGGGTATTTTCTACTAAACTAGTCATGAAAGACATTTGCAAACATGAAACAAACAGAAGTTACACCAACATGTAGTGAATTCATTATTGCTATTTAAGCAGAACTAATAGGTAAATGTTCATTCAAATGTTTTCATAAATAATGACTAATGCATACATGCCAACAACTCTATGCAGGGTCCTCAATAATTTCAAGAGTGATTCTGATGTCAAAACTTGGAGAATTCTGCTCTAAAGCAGCAGTGAGACAAGGAAACAGTGAGGACAGAGGTTGAGACAAGCCCTCCTTCGTGATCTAGGAGCAGGGGACTGAGGAGGGACAGCCCACCAGACTGGAAAGGGATAAAGAAAGTGCTTCTGAGGAAGTGACCATCATCCTAATGGTGTTACAGGAAGAGGAATGCGAAGATGGAGGAAGATGATAGTGACCATGACAGTGGGTGCTGAGAGCCACAGGGCCCTGCCATTGCAGCAGGATGAGGTGGAAGGCCAGGCAGCTTGGAGAGTGGGGTCAGGAAGTGATCAACCGAACACAGGTGCATTGAATTTTGCTACAGAACAAAGTGAGTAAGCACTGGATGGAAATCGTAAATCAGGAAGTTGGTTTTTTTAACTAGAAATTCTGAAGTATTCTTGCAGTGATAGCATGATCTGATAGGAAGAAAGAACAAAGCTAGAAATGAAACCCTAACAAAGACAAGAGTCAGAATCCAGGCACACTGAGGCACCAACTTTGGGCTGGAAGGGTCACCTGTAGAATCCATGACTCCACCTGAAGGGACTGTCCCTACCACATCATACAAACCCTTGTACTACAAAGACTTTCCCTAACCTCCACTTATTTGCAAATTTTTACTTCTCAATTATTCAGAATATGAATACATTCTGATTTGCAAAAAGTCACTGATAGTAAAAGAAAAATTAGAAGTCTCCCCTCATGTGTTTCAATTATACTTCTTCCCAGAAGAAAGTGCTGAGATCAATTGGGATAGTGTAATTTCATCCCTATGCTTTCTAGGTATTCCTATAGTGATATGTGTACTTAACTAAGTAAGTGTGCTGTGGCAATTTCCCCATAATGATATGTTGTGTATAATATACTAAAAGTTATATTTTACTTTAATAATACTTTGAACCTCTTTTATCCTTTTTAATAGTACATAGTGTTTCATAGCATGGTTTCTTCCTGTGGACATTCAACTTATTTTCAGAGTCTCATTTCCAATAATAATGCAGTGAGCCTTCTGTACTGCCACTTCATACATGCATACAAAGATTTCTATAGGGAAAATTGTCAAATCAACATGTATGCATTATTAGTTTCATGAGATTTCCAAATTGGGCTTTACCAATTAATATTCTCAGAGCTAATGAGAACGTGTTTCCCCACATTATGATAATACAGAACATTGTCTACTTTTTTAGTTTTCTTCTGACCTAACATTTCACTGCTGTTCTAATTTTCAGTTTTCTGGTTACGAGGGAGCTTACTCACATCTCCATAAACATCTGCCCCACTTTGGGTGTCACATCCACTGACTGAGTAACTACCCCCATTTGTTACTCCCTGCTATGCATCAACCCGCACTGCTTGGCAATCTGCATCTCCGGGTCCCCTCCTCCTATTTGACTGGATGGTTCTCACTGAGCTTCTATTGTGTACTCAGTGTCACCTCACGTGACTTACCATCACTGTTACCATCCACCCTGCACCCAGACAGAGCATCTCAAAGGCTGAAATCACAACCTCACACAGCCTTCACACAACCATCACAGTCTTAGCACCTGGCGCAGTATTTAGCATATAGTGGGTACTCAGCGAAAGACATCCAAACCTAGTGATAGAGAGATGGGTTAGTGGTCAAGAGTGAGGCCAGCTTTCGCAGAGAACTTAAGTTTAGTTCCAGACCCAACATTAGGCAGCTCATGGCAGCCTTTAACTCCAGCTCCAGGAGACCCAGTGCCCTCTCCCGGATTCTGAGGGCACCTTCCCTCACATGCCCATACTTACACATAGACATAAACACATACACATAATTGAAAGTAGTTATCAAAATAAAGCTTAAAAAGAATTGTCAACCCCGTTCATGATGTCACTAAACAGCTGCAGAGTGTTTTACAGTCACAGAGCTCCTTCATATATGTTTTCTCAGACGTCCAAATCAAGCCAGATTTGCGAGAATTAACATTTCAGGCAAAATGATAGGGCAAGGGTAGAGGAGCATAAACAGGCTGAATTGAATCGCCAGCTGCGTAATGAGAGCCCTGCCCAAGTCAATCAGCATCTCTTTAACCTCTGGACTTCCAGGTGTATCCTATAAGCAATGCTGTGATGTGGGTGGGATTCCCCTCTGTATGCTGTGGTTGCCATTAATGAGTAAAGAAACTGCTTTGGACCTATAACAGGGCAGAACATAGCTAGGCGGAGAAAACTAAACTGAATGCTGGGAGAAAGGAGGGCAGAGTCAAGGAGAAGCCATGTAGCCCTTCTGGAGACAGACGCTGGAACTTTACCCAGTAAGCCACTGCCACGCGGCAATACACAGATTAATGGAGATGGGTTAAATTTATATGTAAGAGTTAGCCTATAAGAAGCTAGAGTTAATGGGCCAAGCAATGATTCAATTAATACAGTTTCTGTGTGGTTATTTCGGTTCTGAGCGGCCGGGATGAACAAGTAACCTCTTACAACAATGTTGTGCAAGAATTAGCAACATTCAGTCAACTACTAGATCACACAATCAGGATGGAAATAGTTACCAACAAATTGGAGGAAATTAGTTTAAAAGGCAATTGCTCAATAGCCAAATATAAAAAAATAAAGGAAAAGGCATACTAGTTAAGGCATGAATCTGGTCAATATCAGGCAAATAAACCTCTCTTTGAAATTCTGTAGAGAATGGTGTACTTTTTCAAACTACAATGATCGAGATAAATTAACATCCTCTAAACTCTCTAATAGGATTCTCATAGCCAACAGGATATGAGAGCTTTCGGGGCATTACAATGTTCAAATACAAAATCTACCAATTTTCTTAAAAAACTACTCTATGAAACACTAAGTCTACAGGATGACAAAGGTTTTTACATGTGTCTTAGCTAGGGTTTTTATTGCTGTGAAGAGACACCATGACAATAGCAACGTTTATACAGGATAATATTTAATTCGGGGGTCTTACTGCTTCAGAGGTTTAGTCTATTATCATCAGGGTGGGAAACATGATGGTATGCAGGTAAGTTTGGAGCCGAGAGTTTTACATCTTGATCTACAGGCAACAGAAAGTGAATAGAAAGTGAACACCGGGCATAGCTTGAACATAGGAGACCTCAAAGCCTAACCCCGACAGTGATTCACTTCCTCCAACATCATCATACCTCCTAATAGTGCCACTCCCTTTAGGGGCCATTTTCTTTCAATCTACCACCACATGTTTTTGTTGTTGTTGTTTGGTTGGTTTTTTTGTTTTTTTCCACATGAGTTCTTTCTATGTAGCCAGGGCTGTCCCAGAACTTGCTATGTAGACCAGACTGGCCTTGAACTCATGAAGATCCACTTGCCCTGGCCTCCTGAATGCTGAGGTTAAAGGCATGCATTTTCCTTTTTAAGTAAGAATGAAAATTATCCACCCTTTCTTCCAAAATTTCCTAGTAGAAAAGCCGCTCCCCATGATTACAGCCAGTATTTTCTCCAGGTCCCAAGTTTTATTGTAATTCACTCCTCTGCCCTAGCCTTCTCATCAAACATGGCCCTTCATCTCTTCCCGAGCCTCTTCCTAGCCTTCTCTCTCTTTTCTGGGACTTATTCCCCATTATTTAATTTAATATGGTCTCAAATTTTCGATTTAAACTATTTGTGTTTCTGGCAGGAAGCACAATGATAAAATAAAAGAGACTACCTGTCTCTTGGCACCTGCAGAGCTCCCACAGTCCCCATGAGAGCCAGTCCTCAGGCAGGAGGCTTCCAGTCAGTTTCAGCTCAATTCATCCAAGCCCTGTGTCCAAAGTGTGTGGTGTCTTCAGCAATAGGGTCTGCCTTCCAGTTCTGGAGGTTTCAGAAGCCTGTGACTGGCAGGTTTGTTTGAGTGCATAGCTTTTGATTTTGCCCAGCTGTTAAGCGTACAAACTACATAATTATGAAAATTATAAAATCTCCATAAATGGGAAACTTCAGATGGTCCTACCCTCTCATTAAAAAACTACAGGTGATGAATGGCTTCCAAGAGAGGGACAGTTAGTTTCCTCCAGGGATAAGCCATCATATAGGTTGTCTAATCTCAAAGTGCTCAGTGATGGACATATGTACATACAAGCAATGCCAAATGGACTCAGTGTGTTATATATACATGTGCGTATATGCATATATATTTATACATACTATTACATTATGTATTTTACATTATTATTTTACATTATAATAATTAAAGACGAGATCATGAATTTAGGAGGGAGAGGCAGGGGCCACGGGAGGAGTTGGAGTGGGGAAGAGGCAGGAGTGATGTAGATGCAGTGCTCATATGTGAATTTCTCAGAAACAAAAATGTGATGCATAAAAAAGTTTACCAAGACTCAACAAACGACTATTGTTGGAAACTCAGCATATCTGGTTCATGAATACGCCCTCTGGTGAAAGCTCTTGCTCTGCTCAAAGTAGTTCTTCTCAAGTCAATATAAGATCATTTTTCATATATAAATCTATCCTACCTACATTATTCTTGAGCTCATTCTTGACTTTAGTTTGTTTTGCTTGATTTTTTTATTAAAATGTTTCATATGCAATATATTTTGATCATATTCTTCCCACCTCCTTACTCACCCAACTTTATATGTATTCTGTTTGTCTCTCTCTCTCTCTTAAAAAAATTGAGAAAGAAACTGCAACAAAACAAACAAAAAAAAGCCTCCACAAAACTGAAAATCAAAATTAACAGGCAAAAGCCCAAAAAGACAAAAAAAATTCCAAAACAAATCAAAGTGAAGCAGAAAGCCCACGAAAATACTACAGAGTTTGTTTTGTGTTGGTCAACCACGCCTGGGCATTGGAACTGCCCTGGACTGTGGTTGGCATACTGAGAAGAGTCATTGTAGTCTAACCTCATCATGGGTAGCACCCTAGTATTCTCAAATTGTCTCACTAATGCAAGTTCAACTCTCCCTGCATAAGGAAAATTCCCCCCCTCAGCAATATTAACTTGTAAGTATCTCAGAATATTGCTTTCACACATATCCTATACTGTCAAGATCCTTGGGGAATTCAATTCCTAGAATTTATGAGGGAATTATTTATTGGAATGGCTATGGAAGAAGACAGTACCACTAGTTACTTAAAATACTCCTAGCACTTAGTGTAAGACTTTAATCCTAAAATTATGGATGCCTTTTTTAGACAAAAAAATGCTAATGCTAATGCTATCAATGATTGGCAAAAATATCTATATTCTTATAATGAACAGTTCAGATGACTGGATCTCTGAGACTTATAGCCACATTATTTACTCTCCATGAGCTGACATGCCATGAACAAAACAATATTTCGGTATATAAATTTCATTTTTAGAATTATTAAAAATATATTTATGACTAAATGTTGGTAACAATTACTTTCCTGAAGAAAATAAGCACTCTTTATTGACCGTGAAATTATTTTAGCATTGAACTCACATCTAATGTCCACTTCCCATATGTTTCCACAAAATATAATAAAGCAGTCCAAGCAGAGGGCATTAACCACACAGTGTTCATTTCAGGCTTCTGGCTGAGCGAGCAGCTCGAAAACAAGCACTTCTTCTCTCCCCGAGAAGCTTTACACCACGAACAGTAAATGAATTCATCCACAAGGACAAAGGGGGGGGAGAATCAACAGCCAGAGACTGTTGGCAGCCAGAAAGAAATGCAACAAATAGGAGCTGACTCAAAAGTCTTGCAGCCCAAGCTGGTGAGAGGGAATGTCAGCCAACAACCTCGGTTTGCACTGTAAAACTCCTCGGGACTGGAGGATTATCTATACAGAGTGCCTGTCAAAAGGGAGGTGAAAGCTAAAAGCGATAATATTGGTGTTCAGGTGACCGAAAATGCAGCTTTCCTAATCCCTTAGCTCTACACAGGTGGGCAACTGTACTAGCCGGGAGAAGACCGAAGCTTTGTCCTTTAGAGAGGCTATGGTCAACGGCCTCTGGACCGGGAGAATCTTTCTCCACTCCACCCTGGTGTCTGCAATCTAGCCTATAATCTCACATCTACAGGCTAGACAAACCTTCCCAAGCAATGCGAGCAGGCCTAGAGGACAGACCCAAGGTCACTAAGAGCCAGCATTCTAGTTTCATCTCTGGTGCTATGATCAAGGACCCCAGCAACAAGGCACTTAGGGGAGAAAGGGTTTGCTGACAGTTCGAGGTTACTGTCCCCCACTGTGGGAAAAACAGGGTGACAAGAACTGGGAGAGGCTTGTTACTCCACACTTACAGTCAAGAGCAGAGAGAAACTAATGCCTTCAGGGCGGGCCTTGTTTGTTTTCTCTTCTCTTAAACATTTGGAGACCTTCTGTCTAGAGAATAGTGCCACCCACAGGGGCTGAGGTGGCTGAGTCTTCCTACATCAGTTAACTTAAGACAATATCTCACAGATATATGCATTGGGCAACCAAATACAGAGAGTTCCTCAGACCAAGCCAGTTCATCCTACAGCCAAAAAACAGACAGAGTCAGCACATTTGGCAGCCACTCCCAGTTGACCAGCATGCAGGAGGCTCCAATGTTCCAATATAACTAAACAACCCAAGATCATCAGACATCTGACAAAACTTCAGACGTGGAAGGAAAGAGAAGAGGGGAGGAAGAGCAAAAGGGAAAGCCTTCTTTTATTTTTATATTTTGACATTTAAAAATTTTTGTATCGTGTGTGGGTATTTTGCCTGCATATATGTCTGTGTGTGGGTATTTTGCCTGCATATATGTCTGCCTCCCCTTTCTCCAAGATCCACTCCCCCTTTTGTTTGTTTCAAAAACAGAACTTTACTAGCATACTTAGAAAAATAACTACAATTAATAACTACAATTAGCATCTTCAGAAAGATAAGATGTTACAATACTAAAATGAGAACATATAAAATTAAAGAACTATTCAGTGACCAAACTATTTCTAAATTATGCCAGCAACATTGTTTTATAGTAGGGTTGAAAGATGAAGTTAAGAATATTGTCCTTAAAAAATGAAAAAAATGCAAAGAGATAAAAATGGGGCAGAAAAAAACTAGGGCAATTGGAAGAACAATTCAGATGAGCCATTATCTAAATGATAATTATAGGAGGGACAGAAGGAGATGGGAATATCATCTTTGAAGCAATTCAAAAATATATCTCAAACTGCAAACATGAATCTCTTGGTTGAAAGGTTTTTTTATATCTGACATTGTAAACGTAAAGAAATACTCACCAAACATGATGTCCAAAGACTTCAAAACAGGACAAAGTGACATTCCAAGTTTCTAAAACACCAAAGCACAATGGTTTCAACTCTGTGCTAGTAGGCCAGAAGCTCATGAGTAAATTGCTTCAATCGTCTAAGGAAAGTTATCATAATCTAGGACCTTATTATCATCTGTTCTAAGTATCACACAACAAACTGCTCTAGACTTAGTGGCTTAAAACAAGTATTTTTTTAACAGCTCACAATTTAGAGGGTTAGGAATTCAGATAGAGCTTAGCTGGCCAGTTTTTGTCTCCATACAGTGACCTTGGATGCTTAGTAAGATACACAAAACGGTTATGCTGGGGAAAAAGATCCAAGAGAGCTTCATGTATGACCCAAGTTCAACTGGGTTCCCCCTGTTTTCAACATAGAGCTCTTTTAATAGACTTTATTTTTTATAATATTTTTTTTAAATTATAATTACAAAATTTCCCCCCTCTTCCATTTCCCACTCCCAGGTACTCCACTGTGCTCTCTTTCAAATTCATGGTCTCCTTTTCTTCAATTATTATTACATATATACCTAAGTCCATAAATACAACCTGTTCAGTCTGTGTAAGACTACCTGCATGCATATGATCTCATGGCTTACTACTTGGTATTGGATAATCATTTGGGGTGCTCTTTCTTGGGGAAGATTATTTATCTTCAGCTCAGTATTCCCCAGGTGCCTGTAGCTCTTTGTCTAGGGTTGAGGTCCCATGAGATTTCCTCCAGCCATGTTAGCATGTCCATTTGTGTCGCTGTTGATCGGGTCTTGTTTAGGCTGCCATGTTGATGAGACTCTCTGACATTTCTAGGAGACACAATCTCACAGCAAACTTCCTATTTTTCTGGCTCTTGCAGTTTTGTCTACCCCTCTTCTACAGTGTTTCCTAAGCATTAGCTGCAGAAATTATGCTACAGATGCATCACTAGGAACCGAATACCATGTGAATTCTTGTTCTCTTAATTTTGATCAATTGTGGCTTTATGTAAGTCTCCATCTGCTGAAAAGAAATTTCTTTGATGAAGGGTGACGACCTATATGTGGGTATAAGAATAAATATTTGAAACATAGTTAGGAATTATGCTGTTTTAGGGAAGTGGTGATTATAGGTTCTCTTCCAAGATCTATGGTTTCACTACCCTGTGTTTCTATACCAGGTACGGATTCTCTCATGTTAAGGAGATATTAAAAGACCTTAGAGAGTTGTGGTTACCACCAAATTATGTATGCCACTATTTTTCCCTTAAAGTTATCATGTCATGCTGGTCATTGTTGTGGCTCATATACATCATATTTGGGTAGGAGTATTGGTTGATTCTCTCACTTGTAAGATTATAGGGCAACATCTGGTACCACAAAAGCTGGTATTCATGAAGGAGACTTTTAAGTTAGATCTGGCTCAGGTCATCTGGGTCCCATGTCTGAAAAATATGTGTCTTCATTAATAAGGACTTACCTTTGACCTCTGGGATGTAACCAAAGGCTACAGTAATACCCTACAATATTTTGGGAGTCTCTTGGACAATCTTGACATATAACTCAAAAGAGATCTTCTGACTAGTGTTTGGGTTAGGGGGAGAATTGTTAGCCCTGATGGATTATTTCACTATATATATATAAATATAAAATTTGGGTAGAAACAGATTTATATGTATTATATCTAATTCTAGGTAGATAGATACAAAAGGAGGGTAAAATAACAGTAAGGATACCTAAAAAAGTCATAAGGAATCATATTACTATGACTTTTTTAGGTATCCTTACTGTTATTTTACCCTCCTTTTGTATTCATCTCCCTCCCCTTCCCCAATTAAAGCACTGCCCCCATTTCTCCTAATTCCTCCTTCAAATCAGCTAAACCTTGCTATTTCCCTCCCTATCACGCTCCCAATACATGGTCCCCTTATACTTTTCAGGTGTCTGCAGTCACTTCAGGATGTGTACTCCCTCGGATGGAAGAGAATAAGCAATGTTTGTCTTTCTGGGCCTTGGTTACCTCACCCAATATGATTTTTTTTCTAGTTTCATCCATTTACCTAAAATTTTCAGTTTTCTTTACAAATAAATAATATTTCATAGTGCTGATGTACCATATTTTCATTAGCCATTCATCAACTGAAGGACATTTTAGTTGTTTCTACTTCCAAGTTTTTGTGAATAGAGCAGCAACAAACATAGCTGGGCAACTATGTGTGGGATAAGATATCAAGTCCCCTAGGAATATACTGAGGGGTTGTATAACTGGGTTATATAGTAGATTTATTTTTAAGTTTTTGAAAGCTCTTCACATTGCTTTCCTGAGTGGGTGGACCAGCCTGCTGACCATCCCTTGCCCCACACCTTCTCTAGCACTTACTGTCTGTTGCTTGGTTGGTCTTTGTCATTTTGACTGATGTAAGATGACCTCTCAAAGTTGTTTTGATTTGCATTTTCCTAATTGCTAAGAACAATGAAAAATTCAAAGATATTTCTTAGACATTTTTATGTCTTCTTTTCAAAACTCTGTGTTCAGATTCCAAGCCCATTTTTTTAAATAGGTCGTTCTGGTTTAGGTTGTTTTGTTTATTTGTTTGTTTACCCCAATTCCATGTATATTCTTATTATTAATCCTCTGTCCAATGCACAGCTCATAGCTTGTATCCAATTCTCTGGGTTTCTTTTTCACTCAATTGATTGTTGCCTTGGTTGTCCTGAAGCTTTTTAGTTTTAAGAGAATTCATTTGTCAATTCTTGGTCTCAATTTCTGAGTTAATGAGGTCTTATTCAGAAAGTCTTTTCCTATACCTGTCTCCTGAAGGGTACTGCCTATGGTTTGTTTGGGTTTGTAGTTTGTTGTTGTTGTTGTTGTTGTTGTTGTTTGAGACAGGGTTTCTCTGTGTAGACTTGGAGCTGGTCCTGGAACTCATTATGTAGACCAGGTTGGCCTCTAACTCACAGAGATCCACATGCCTCTGCCTCCCCTGTTCTGGGATAAAGGGCATGAACCACCACCACCCAGCCTGCCTATATTTATCATTTAGCAGCTTCAAAGTTTCGGTTTTCTCATTTAAGATTTTGATCTATTTTGTGTTAATTTTTGTACAGATATGGGTCTGATTTCATTCTTGTCATGTGGACATCCATCTTTCCCATCACAATTTTCTGAAGGTGCCATCTTTTCTCCAGTGTGTGTTTGGCATATTAGTCACATATTAAGAACCTGCAGTTATGCATACTCTTGTTTAGGTCTTTTATTTTGCCTCATTGTCTATATGTCTGCTTTGGTGCCAGTACCATATTGTTTCTTGTTTTGTTTTGTTTTAAATAAAGGCACTGTAATGTATCTTGAGATCTGGAATTGGAAACCCTGTAGCATCATTCCTTTGACTCAGGATGGTTTTCGCTATCTATGGTCTTTTGTGGTTCCATATAAATTTTAGTATAGTTTTTTTCTCTTTCTATGAAGAATGAAATTGGGACTTTTATTGGCATTGCATTGAATCTATAAATGAACTTTGGAGGTATGGTAATTTTCATAATATTAATTCTACCAATCCCTGAGCATAGGATGTCTTTCCATTTTCTAGTGTCTTTCTCTATCTTTTTCATCAGATAATTAAAGTCGTCATTGGAGAGGTCTTTTGCCTTCCTCGTTAGGTTCATTCCTAGATATATGAGGGTATTGTGATTAAACCATGTCCATGATCTTGTTCTTTGTACATTTGTTGTTGGTATAGAAAAACTATTTGTGTAAGTGAATTCTGTGCCTTGCTAGGTTAAGAAAATTGGGTACATTTTTTAGAACCTTTCTGGTAAAATTTTTGTGATCTCTTAGGAATAATATCCCATTTGCATTCCTTGAATTTTCTTCACTTGTTCTTTTGCTCCAGCTAGTGCTTTGAAGACAATATTGAAAACGTCCTACATAGTGGACAGCCCTGTCTGTTTTCTGATTTCAGTGAGATTGCTTGAGTGTTTCACCATTAAGGATGATATTGGCTATAGGTTTGTCACATATATCTTTTGCTATGTTGAGGAATATTTCCCTCCAGTCCTACTCTCTCTAGGATTCTTATCATGAAGGCATATTGGATTTTGTCAAAGGCTTTTTCTTTTTTTTCCTTTTTCTTGAGCTCTCCCCTCCCCCCTTCAACCCTCCCCCAAGGTCCCCATGCTCCCAATTTACT
>LOJH01032586.1:0-16507 GCA_001685095.1 Ellobius talpinus
TTCCTTCCTTCCTTCCTTCCTTCCTTCCTTCCTTCCTTCCTTCCTTGTTTTTGGCCTTTTTTCTTTTTACAGAGACCAGCTGTACATCATCAACACATGAATTTATTTCTGGGATCTTTATTTCCTTCCATTAGTCCATATGTATATTTCAATGTAGCAATGTGCTGTCTTGAGGAGAATGAGACAAGAGAATTTCTTACTACATAGTCCAAACTAACCTTGAGGTCACTAGGGCATTCACATTGGCCTCAAACTCACCATCCCCCTGCCTCAGTCTCCAAAAGCGGGGCTTACAGTTGTGCATCACCATGCATGATTGTTGTCTTGATTGCTAGGACTTCATAGTAGATTAAAAAGTCTTTTATTTAATTTTAATTTGTAAACTTAATATAGTTTGATTAGCTCCTTGAGGGTTTAATACACTGTATTTGAGTTGCAACAGAGCTTCTCTCTGCATCTCACCAGGCATGGAGAGAACCTTTTCTGTAGACTTTCTTGCTCACATGTAGCAACGTATTTGACAATTGTAGATGTGAGTTTTGTTGGAAAAGTTTTCGTACAAAATTTTGAGTTTAATAATGACATTCATCACATTCATACGTCATTCAGGCTTCTTGCATGATTCCCTTCAAGTGTCAGTTGACCCTTTAATATAAGGCCGAACTCTGCCTTGAATTTCAAGTCTTTCTGTCAGCACAGCATGATTATAGTTCACCTCATCCCTTCCCATTTTTATATATGTATTTTAAGCCCCCAAGTAAAGATAGTTAAGTCTTCCCTACCCCCAAAGAAGGACTGTGGAGTGAATAGGATAAATATTTTTTAATTAAAAAAATTACATTTCTCTACTTTGTAAAGAATGACACACACATACTACAGAATACATGTAGAGGCCAGAGGATGTCTTGCAGGACTCTGGGGACAGAACTCAGGTCTTCAAACTTGGAAGCAAGTGCCTTTGCCTGCTGAGCTTTTCTGCTGACCTTGTGGCCCTGTAGCAGATCTTGAAGTAGGTGTTGTGATGACTCCAGCATTTTTCATTTGTTCAGCATTTCTTCAGTGAGTCAGGATATTTTTAAGCAGTCTCCATTTAGATAACTGGCTTTTCTCTTAGGCATTAGCTCCTGCACCCTTTCCTATGGGAAGCATCACTGACTTAACTCTAGACTCTGTGCCTTTCCAGTATTATTGTTCCTTGCTATCAACCTCATTGCTATAACTAAGTGTTCATGGAAGGTCTCTCTCTTCTGTTCATTTCTTAAGTGCAGAGATTTAGAAATTCATGCCATAATCTTTACAGTCACTACGATGAGCACTTAGCAGGGGCTCAATAAATACAAGTAGATTGATTAAACCATTCATTGCTTCTTGCTTGGAGTTCTCTTTTCACATTGATCTTCCCCCCAGGATGCCATGGAAAACTTTCACAAAGAGAATGAGGGTGGGTTCAGGACTGAGCTGAACTTTTCTGAATCAAACACCTGGGCAGCCCCAATATTGATTTTTCCCCCTCACTGTTCATTGTTGACTTTTTTTTAAAACAGCACAGACATTATATCTATATTGGTGTCCTCACACAACAGTCCTTCAATATCTATTTGTTGACTTTGTTTCCTAGCAACTGATGAAAATGCTTTGATTTGCAAAGGTAGATGGACCATTCCGAACATTTTATTGAGGAGGAAGACAGTGAGGCAGGGTGCAAAGGGTTTCTTACAGACATGTCTTCTAACACTTGTGTTGTATGCTCTTCTGTGTATGGATACATATGTGTGCATGCATATAAAGTCTAGAGGTCAGCCTCAGATGTCATTTCTTGGGTACTTTTGTTTTTAAAACTTAATTGTTTGAGGCATGGTCTCTCACTGGCCTGGAACTTTACCAAGTAGGCTGGACTGGCTGGCTAGAGAGCCCTGGGAACCCATGTGTCTCTTCTCAGTACTGGGATCATAAGCACACAGCATCACATCTTACCTGGTCTTTGGGGGTCAAACTCAGGCCCTCATGCATGGCTACCTCATGCACGGCAACCATTTTACCAACTTAGCTCTCTCCCCCACCTCTTTTCATTTGTCTGTGTCCTGTATCCAGCATACTCCTATCCCACCATCCTCCAGCTAGTAAATCCTGAGTCATGGAAACAGTTCAACACCCATCAGTGATCAGACTCCTCACAAAAGGCACAGCATGAAGTCAAACATGCTTGTAGAGTGAGAATGTCTAAAAATCTCCTGAAGAGTGAAGCAATGGAGAGCTAGAATCATTCTGTTATTTCAGAGCAGAAGATAATTCCATAATCTTTTCAACAGTCTCTTCGTATGTCCTCTGGGAAACATTTCCCTGGATGCTGTATCATGGTGGAATGTAGCATATGCAACAGAAGAAACAGAAGGAAGGAGACTAGTTTTTTCTTCTTGCTTCTTTCTCCTGCCTCTGTCTGGTCAGCTTCTATCTTAGACACATTTACTTGAATTTTTTATTTACNACACACACACACACACACACACAGAGCCAGCAAGATGGTTTAGCAGATAAAGGTGCTTGTTACTAATTTTGATGACCTGAGTTTGATTGTCAAGACCCACACAGTGGCAACTCCTAAAAGTTGTCTTCTGGCTACATGAGTGCCCATGTACATACAAACACATGAACACACACATATATAAATAAATTACCATAACTAAAATATATAAATGATATGAGTGCAATGGGAAATATTACATGATTGGATTCAATATCATATTAAAAAAATATCCAAGGCTGATCTTAGGATTGTAAGAATGTTCTAACGTTAGCGGAAGGTAGTAACATTCTCACATTGTTCATGGGCTAGAGAAGAGAAGTATAGCTATATAATGAGATGTTAAATAAAACAGCATTTGATCCGCTTTTCATCGTAAAAACACAGAAAACTGATTAGAAAGTCATTTCCTTAAGGTAACAATGTCTTCACACTAATATTTTATGTAACAAAGAACTTTACTTGGTTTTAAGATTAGCTAGAGAAAAGCTAAGAATGCTGTCACCATGGGTAATAACCATATGAATATTCACAGATAAACAAATAAACAAACAATGAAGAGATTAGAGGCTAAAGGTCCAAAGAGAAAAGACCAATTTAGTGGTTTAAAAAACACAGTGAGGTTGGCAAAGATGGCTTGGTTAGTGAAGGCATTTGCTGCTAAGTCTGATGATCTGAGATTAATCTCTAGTATTCACATAGTGGAAGCAGAGAACTCACTTGTCAAGTTCTCCCCTGGCCTCTGTGTATGCCATAGTGTGTGCACACAAACACATGAAGACACACACACACACACACACTCATCTACATTGATTAACTCAATAGCTTCTACAGAGAATAGAGAGGATGGTTCTGAATGGCAGCTAAATCCAAGGCTATTAAAAACAGTGTGAGGGCTGAAGAGATGGTCAGTGGTTAAGAGCGTTTACAGGTCTTGCAGAAGACCCTCGTTCAGCTTCTAGAACTCACACTGGGTGTCTTACAACCATTTGTAACTCCAGCTCCAGGGAATCCAATGCCCTCTTCTGTCTTCCACAGGTATCACAGGCCTCATACGTGTACAAATAATTTAAGATAAAAAAAAAACATGAAAAATGTGTCTCCTCTTTACCCTAGCAAACCCCACCTTCACAAAACAGTGTTAAACAAATAGCATTCTTAAGAAAGAATGAAAACAGCAAACCTATGCATCCATAATTCTCTTTGCAGAGAGGGGCCAGAGGATGACAGCAAGACCTGGAAAAACAGAGATTTATATTGGATTTGGGATGGAATGACCTAACATAAAGATAGCATTTCCCAGAATTCATGTATAAATTCAATACAATTGCAGTAAATATCCCATAAGCAACTTCTTTTTTAAAAATTATTCTTCGACAATGCCTTATAGATATAGAGTGAGTTTTAGCAACTTCTATCCCTTTTCCCTTTCTCACTCTGTCTTCCTCTTTTGCAGAACTTTTCTTTTTTCACACGAAGTTCCCCTTCATTTTTTCTTGTCCTTTTTAGGCTTGTGTGACTCATTGAGTTTACTGATGGTTGTTTGCATGGGCATGGGTTCCAATTACTGGAGCATGGGCTATATTTCAGTGACTACTCGGCTAATGAAAATGGCAACGGCAACCTCGTCCATTAATTGCTAATAGCTCCTCTGGGAGAGGTAAGACCTCATGAGCCCCTCCTCCTTCTGTGAAGAAATGCTAATGGACCCAATCTTGTGCGTGTGTAGTGCAGGCAACCATGGCTGCAACAAGTTCATGAGTGTAATGGCTGTCTCATGTACAGGAGACTCTCTTCATTTTTTCAGCACATCTTCTGGTCCTCTGGCCCTTTTATCCTTTCTGCCCTCTCCTCCTCAGAGTTCCCAGGAGGGATTTTTGAGTGACCTATATAAGTTCTAATGTTTCATGGAAGAGTAAGTTCCAAAGTAGTTAGGTTGATTTTCATAGAGAAAAACAAAGCCTGGACATGCTGTTAAGTTATTAGGACAAAAAATACAGGTATTAGTGCAGAGAAAGACAGTTCCATCACTGTGACTAATGAAACTCTAACAACAGGCTTGCACACACATAGAAACTTCATGATGAGAAACTATAATATCACAGATCAGGAAGCACGTATGAATGGGCCAAATGTGCTTACACAATGTGAACACCTTATTTGATCAGTACTCTGACTATATTGAAGATGAACTGCAGAGAAGCTAAACAAAGCCTTTATATGACAGGTAGACTATAGAGGAGATGTGGGGTGATTTCAATGACATTGAAAACATCGTTAGAGCAGATATCTTAAAGCAGAAGGCTTATATGTATGACCATATCAATAATGATTTCTGTTTGACAGAAGAAAACACAGATATATTGTTAATAGATGGATAAGAAGCTGTAAAAATATAGGGAATGAGAGAATTAACAAGAAGATGTGAAAGTACCCGAACAAGGAAGTACAGGCTATGAGTCATGAATTACTGGTGGGAGAAATCTGAAATGATAACATGTACACAGATGCTTAACCACATTAGTAACCAAAGGAACGCAAGTCAAAATAAAAACACAGTTACATTTTATGTTCAACAGATTGCTAAAAATCAAGAAGAATATCATTCCAAATTCACCATGGAAGAGTGGGAAAGTGGTAGACCCTCCCCCACACAGCTGATGGCAGTGTGAAATGGTACAGTAGTTGTGGGGTGCACAGTGACCATCAAATAGAAGATGGTAGGCTTGGGAAGTGGCTCACTTGAGCGACAGGTTTGGCGAGAGATTCTAAGGCAAAATGAAGGAGGATTGAGAGATGGCTCAGAGGATACAGCACTTACCATACAAGTAATAGGATTAGAGTGGGATCTCCAGAACCTAAGCTTGTGATTAGGGAGGTGTGACAGCACACCTGTAATTCCAGCCTGAGAAGGTTGAGAAAAGGAGTGCTGAAGCAAGCTGGCTAGGAGACTACCATGATTGCTGAAGCTCTTGGATTGACCGAGATAGTTTGCCTCAAAATAAGGTAGAAGAGTGAACAAGGAAAAATTCTGAAATCAACCTGGGGCTTCCATATGCATGCACACACATGTGTATCCAGACACATGTGAACATGAACACAAACACACTCATGATACACATGGAAAGAAGAAAAAGAGAAAAGTAAGGTGGAAAATGATTGAAGAAGGCACCCAACATTCATTCACCTCTGTGTTTCACATGCGTATGCTCATACAAGTGCATGCGTGTCAATGCATACATTCACACATACACAAGTAGAAGATGGTCTCTAATTTAGCAACTTCATTCAGAGAAACTCACACAGGGCTTTACTCACAGAGAAATACACACAGGAAGGATGTGTTTGAAGACGCTCATTGTAACATTCCTGGTGCAACCATGGAGTTGGTGGCCTGCTGGTGTTCATTGTTAACAGAACAGACTTGTAAAGCATGACGAATACTAATTACAGATTATTTTACAAGAGAATTTTAAGAGCTGTGTGTACAGATATCAATATTAATACATCTAAGCTAATATTGAGCAGGGAAATTAATAAACCAAGTCAGATCTATAGTATGTAAACTAGCATCATGCATTTCTCCATACAAGTCCAACAGCACATATATTAAATGACTCATAGGGAATATAGTGGGTTGAAACATGTGGAGAAGTTGGAAGTGGGGATCAGAAACAGAAGAAAGGGGCCAGGGAGATGGGTCAGTGGTTGAAGTGCTTGCTGTGCAAGTGTGAGGACCAGAGTTCAGATCCCCAGAAACCATGCTAATGCTGAGTAGATGTATTGATGATCTATAATTACACCCTTGCCAGGTAGGGGCGGGGCTTCTCCAGAGAACACTGCTAGCAAGAATAGCCCTATGTGTGAGCTTTGGGTTTGGCCATGAGACACTTGTTGAGAGACACCATCTCCATGAGTAAGGGGGAAGAACAAAGGAGGATGATTCCTGATGTCATCCTCTGGCCTCTATATGCATGCACAATACACACGCACGCTCACACACAAACACACACACACACACTCATGACCTCCCCTCACATGCCTATCATAATGCACATATGGAAAGAAATATAAATAAAGGAAGAACTCTCTAGAAACGTAGAATAACAGAAGTACAGTAAAAATGGTTCTACATGACCTAAAGATAGTACTGTAATAGCAAGTAACCATTACAGAAACCTGAGCAGAATCAATACAGGATTCAACAACAACGTGAGTTGTAATGCTTACTTATGGAAGTCACCCCAGACATAGCAAGGACACTCCTACAGGGAAAGGGCTTTCCTGGTCTCTAGAAGAAATGTACACTGAGCAGATTTAGGTGCAACTTGATTATCACCCTTGTTGCATATTTTCATATTATAATCAGATTCTTAGCTATTTTAGCTCCTTAAGATGATAATATACTTCTAACGACTATTTCTCCACATGTTTTTTGCAACATTTTATTTTTTGACATTTCTTTATATTCATACGTGTGTGTGTGTGTGTGTGTGTGTGTGTGTGTGTGTGTGTGTATGTGGGCTTCTTGTGCTAGGGCTTTCACATAGAAGTGAGAGGACAGCTTGAAGCTGGTTTTCTCATTCTTCCATGTGGCCCTGGGGAACAAACTCAGGTCATCCATTGTGGCTGTGAACACCTTTAACTGCTGAGCCATCTGTTCTGGTTTCTTTTCCATTGATGTAATAAAAACACTCTGACCAAAAGCAGCTTAGGGGAGGAGAGGATTTATTTATCTTACACTTTGAGGTCACTTTACAGTTCATCACTGAGGGAAATCAAGGCAGGGACTCAAGCATGAAATTGAAGGCAGGCCTGATTGCTATTCCACCCTGCACTTTTTCCTGCGAGGGAACTCCCTCATAACCAAGGAAGTAGAGTAGAAACTAGAAGGATACTGCATGCTGGCTCACTCACAGTGCCATGCTCAGCTAGCTTCCTTACACAGCACAGGACCAACTGTCAGGCAATGGTGTCACCCTCCTACGTCAATTGGCAGTCAAGATAACTTCCCACAGGGCGAACTGATATGGGTAACCCCTCAACTGAGACTCTCTTCTCCAGTGATTTTTGGCTGTGCCAAGTTGACAGGAACACTAACTAGGACACCATCTTTCTGACCATGTTTATTTTGATTATTCCAACATTTCTTTATATATTTTCTGTTGTTTTATTCAAAGTTACATAGTTAATTAATTTGAAATTGATGCTAATTTATTCGCTTTTTGTCAGACCATAATATTCTAATTGAGAAATTACTTTTCCTAAAGTGCTAATGTAGTCATTAGACTTGATAAAAAATGCTAAAATGGAAAAATATTCTGTAGTCCATATATTTGTTTTGAAATGTGTAAGCATTTTAGCTCAGATGCAGTTAAAGATAGAATCTTCTTTCAACTCAGAGTCTTCATGGAAACCATTTTAATAAGAAAAACCCATCAATTACATTATCACAATTTTTTAATGTTGCAAAAATTCCATTCCTTTCAACTAAAAAGGAAAAGTCACGCCAATAGTTCCTTGTCACTCATGGAAATATGCCCAACTTCAATTGCATGTTTTCAAGATGAAATCTTGTTTACTATTTAGCATTCATCAGTCATTTGTTGAGTCCTGTTATTTTAACAGTAGGGAGTAAATTTTAATGTCTTCTATCTCAGCCTTTTCAAGATAACTTCAAATCAGAAGAAGCTTTTAAAAACTGAAGATTTAGAGATGTTTTATTTGTTGAATAATTTAACTAAAGATCTTCACTTGGTTCTTAATAGCATGCGACAAAGATGTAGAACATTTTTTTTACAAGAAATTCATCCTGTTATAGGATGTGAAGTTTCATTTATAGAGCAGCCTTTCAGAAGGGCAAATGTTTCTAGGCTGCCAGGTGTTAGATGACAGGGAGGAAGTGAGGACTGAACCATTGTAGGTTACTCAGTGTTTATTCACAGACGTTTCACAATTTAGTTTGTCTAGCAGAGCTTATCAACAAATTAGTAGAGCATTATAGTTTTGAGAGGAATATGAATTATTTGTGTACCCCACTTTCTTATATATGTGTTTTGTCCTTATGAATTTTGTTCTATAGATTTCTTCAAGTGCAAAGTGCTTTTTCATCACAACAGGGTTGTAGTGATTTGAGTGAGCAATGTCCCTCATGGACTCATGTGACACTTGGTTTCCAGTTGGCTGTGCTATTTGGAGAGGTTATGGAACCTTTAGGAGATGGAGCCTTGCTGGACAAAATACATCACTGGAGGTGAGCATCTTGGGGTGACAGCTCTGTCCTACTTTCTGCTTCCTGTGAGGGGGACCCAGCAGTGTCCTGCTCCTGCAGCCATGCCTAGCCATGCCTGTGGCCATACCTTTCCCGTCAAGACTGACTCTCCATATAGAACTATAAGGCAGAATAAACCTTTTCTTCCTATGTTGGATTTGGTTGTGAAATTGTATCATAGTAACAGCAAAATAACTAATGTTTGCATTTTTATTCTAGCAACAAAATATGTAATTTCACCTTCAAGGTCAAATAAACACTTTAACTCAGATTGTAGTAGGCCCTGTAATAGTGTTAGACATAACTCCTTCAACAGAAAGAACTTCTCAAGACTTTCCTTCTAAAATATGAATGAAAATAGGTCAATTATGGAATTGAGTAATTATTTCGCTAATATTGTTGTTTCTTCTTATATACACAAGAAAATTTGAAATAAGAAACCAGCACAATTAATTTAGAAGAGCAATTAACTGACCTAAATGAAAACTCATGCTTCATAGAGTTATATGTAAATGTCTGCTTCTTCTGCATATATTAATCTGTATCTTAGAATGCAAGGTTCTTCCTCCTCCTTCTCCTTCTTCTTTATCTCTTCCTTTCTTATTTTTTTGGTAGCTGCTGCTAATTTTCACAGACTTGAGTTTCTAATTATCAACTAAATAGTCCTTTTCTACTGTAAATTTAACTACATTAGAAATGGCATGATTGGTCCAATCAGCAATGCATCATGGGATCAGCAATGCATCATGGGATTTAGAGACAGGTGATAGCTGATGGGGGAAGGAGTGACATTTCTTCAGTAGTACGGTGTTTGGTAGGATATCCAAATTGCTGTACACAATGCCTCACACATGCTCCTGCAAGCTCCAGGATGATACTAAAAGGGCCCTATCTTGAAATGAGACAGAAAATAGGAAGGATACTGTCTGGGTAGAAGGAAGGAGTCAGCAGGCAGCAAGCCAAGGTGGTAATGGGTGGATAAAATTACAATACATTACACACAAGTCAGAAAAAGTTATAATGAAACCAAATACTATGTATCTATACATGCTAATGCATGCTATATTATAATATATGCTAAGAAAAAACATGAAATGTTATCCAAAAGCTACACATTCTTTATCAACTTGTGAAACAGGATCTGAAGTTGATCAAATTCTTAAAAGTCACTTCAAAGATAAAAAGTTTACACTTTTAATTACATTGCCAAAAGCACTTATTGCTAAGTAACAAGAAAAAAAACCGTAAATACTCCAGAATGGCACATTATAAGAAACAGCCAAAGTTCTGCAGATAGCTGTCTTCTTAACTGGGGTCTCCACCTTCTTTTTCCTGTTCATATTTGTGTTTTATAATAAATCCGTTTGCAATTTATAATTTCCAAGTGATCTATAGAAGTCTCATGCCCTTTACAGACTGTGGTCAGCCACAGTATAACTGTTTTTGCATGTATTTGTATGCAGGAACAGTCACTCCAAGGACGCTGCCTCAATAAGATGAGAAGCAGCCAATGCTCATTGTTGCTATAGCACATGAGCATTTTTTTTGCATTACAGTGCATCCTTGAAAATAACATTCAAAAGAGGTTAATTATACTGTGCCTGAAGGACCAGGAAAAAGAAACATAAAAGGAACTTAGAAGAAAGGAAGGAATGAAGGGAGGAAGAAAGGGAGGGAGGAGGAAGGAAGAAGGAAGGGTTAGCTTTGGCTCATAGTTCAAGGGTGTGTTCTCCATAGCATGGAAGGCATGATGGCAGGAGTGTGTGGTGCATGGTCATATTGTAATCATAGTCAGGAAGCAGAGAAAGATGGAAGCTGGTGCTCAGCTCAACTTCTCCTTTTTATTTAGTGCAGGACTCCAGCCCAGGGAATGGTGTCTGCCTCACTCGAAGGTGGGTCTTCTCTCAGCTAAACTGATGTAGATGATCCCATACAGGAATTCCCAAAGATGATTCTAGAACCTGTTCATGGTGACAGTAATGATCACACTTGTTTTGCTTCCAGAATGTAGTTTCAGCGTCTGACAGAATCGGTTTTCCTTTCACACCTAGGCAAAAGATTTACATTAATATTCTAAGCTCTGATTTCGGCACATCTTCTTAATATAGTTCAGATAAGTCCTAGGAATTCATAGTCTCTAGGTGAATGTTTCCTTCACTTCCAGTTAGCCTGGGCATCCTTTGCTGTTTTACTCATTCTGCCCGTACTTGATTTTTTTTTTCACTCAGTGAGCCTCTGCCAGAGCACATAGTGTGGCTGCTCCCCGTGCTTGTTTCAGCTCTAGGAGAGGTCTCCGAACACCCTTCCCTCTTTGCTCTTTCAGATTCTGGGCATGCATGCACATAGCCATTCTCAATTCCCCGTTTTGCACTTGCGGATAAGTATGAGACATCTGGGACGAAGAACACAAACATGAATCACATGCTAAAAATAATGGCGATCAAACAGCATAGGACAGCACTGACTGTTGTAATGTCACAATGCAGGAGGGAGGGCTAGAAGAGGCAGATTACCTGACGGCGATGGGCATTGAGATTGGACACAATGTGCAGCAGAAAAGGCATCCCTGTGCTCTATAGCTGGGGCACCTCGAATATGTTTGCAAAGTTCTGTACCCCAAAGAAAGCCCGATTAAGTTATTAAGGAGAAATCATGAAGTTTCACAGAGATGACTGCTTTACCCTCCTTTTATGGGTGTATGCGTGTGAATGTGAGTGTGCCCTAGTGCATGTGTATGTGTGCACATGTAGATGTGGAGACCAGAGGTGAACTTTAGCCATTGTCTTCGTTTTCTCTCTGTTGTTTTGATAAGCACCATGACCACAGGGGAATTTGAGCAGAAAAGGGCCTATTTTGCTCATGTATCTGATCGCTGTCCTTCCTGAAGGGGAGTCAGGATAGGAATTCAAGGTGGGAACCTAGAGGTAGAAACTGAAGTAGAGCCCATGGAGGAAGGGTGCCTACTGGCTTGCTCCTCATGGCTTGCTCATCCTACTTTCTCATATGATCCAGGACCAACTGCCCAGAGGTAGCATCACCCATAGTCTCCTGTGCCTTCCCACATCAATCACCAATCAAGAAAATGCCCCACATGCTTGCCTATAAGCTAATCTGATAGAGGCATTTTCTTAGTCAAGACTCTCATTCCAGATGACTTTAGCTTGTGTCAAGAGTAGAAAACACCACCACAGGTGTCTTTCCTCAGGGTGGAATGCACCTTGTCCTTTTGAGAGAGGAACTCTCACTTGCTGGAGCTCCTCAAGCAGGTTCTGTTGTCTGTTCGGTGACCTCAGGTGGTCCTTTTCCACTTCTTAAGCACTGGAATTATAAAAATACCATCACAATCGGCTCTTTTTGTGTCGTGGGTTATGAAGATTGAAGTCTGGTCCTTGTGCTTACATGCCAATCTCTACTTTACTAGCTGAGCCATCTCACAAGTCTCAGGACTTTGTCTTGGGGAAGCTGGGTGGAGAAGGGAATGTCTGTTCAATGTGTAAAGAGCAGCGTATGCTACCCCAAATACAACAAAGCCCTTGTCATCTATAGTAATAATTTGATGAGTCAAAAGCAGAAAGCTCTACAGCCTTGTAAAATTATACACACAGATTGAACTGACCACAGGAGAGCCTGAGAAAACAGAAATCATTTGCTGTTATGATGAAGAAATTCCTGTTATTTGTGCTAAAACATAATTTATGACAAAACTCTGAAGAAATTATATTGACCAAATTGAATTCTTCACAATAATCGGTTTTCTATAGGACTCTTCTGCTTTGGTTATTATGCTCAGGTGAAGAAGTACCTAGACAACCTTAATGTGATCACGACAATTGAGCTTGCTGTATCCCTTAGCAAATTATCATGACCATACTAGTAAGGACTTGCCTGTGAATGTGGAGTATGTGAAGGATTTTTAATTCTCTGCTTTTGTGTGTGCCTTCACGTCCACATTCATCCCATTGACTGTTTTAAAGAGCTTTCATCATTGCAAGCCAAGTTTCTGAATATTTACAACTGATAAGCAAATGTTCTGTACGTGGGAGGAGCTGGGTAGGATGACATTACTATTAAGAGTCATGGTTTTTTTTTCTTTCACAGAAAAAGAAATGCTCCCTCATTGTGTTATGTAATATTGGGCACAAAGTCCTTGAAGTTCCTATTGGCCTTCTACTGATCTTGGCTCTGCCAAGGGCAGCCTGGGCAACTGCTTGTAAGTGAAGCATGCTTTATGTTAAGTGACACTTGTTGTTTTGTGACACTATTCCTGGGGAAATATGAACAGACATCTACTCAGCCCAGGTAGAGAACTATGACAGAGTAAAGCAGGGGACTGCCAATATCCAATGTGGAGAGCCAATGAGTTTTGTTGGGGTTTCTTGTTGGAATATGGGTGCAAGGTTACTTACAGGAGCAGAAATGACTCAAAGAAAGCTTTGTCACCAAAGCCTACCACAACATGGGTGACAGATCACAAAAGCTGGAAATCTAGAATGAACTATACCATCTATAGGTAGCACAGCAATTTTTTTGGATAGCTCAGTTGCTTTAAATCTCTTCCAGGTTAGCTGGTTCTGCTTCTTCCAGGTGCAGGGCTGGCATGAAAATGTTCCTCACCAGTTCTTATTGTTTAGATACATTTGGGAGGGATCAGAGTGAATGCAGTGAGTTTTAGGGACTTCCCGAAGCTATCTTGAGATGTTTACTTTCTGTCTTAATGAGTTTCCCTGCAAGATGGACTGTTTGTTTCACCCCTTCTTAGAACATCCTGTTACCTTCCTTCCTGTAATTCTCTTCTGTCTTAATGAGCTTCTCTCCAAGATGGAAGGTTTAACCTAGAAGTAACCTTCAATACAACAAGAGTGAAAGCAAAAGCTATTTAGAACATTTTGACCTGCCTGTTAAGTGTATCCAAAGTTGACCTGGGTAAATTCAATCACCTTTGACCTTCCTAATACAGACGTTTGCTTTCCATTTCTTGCTGCAAACAGGTCAGCAATGACCCCTTAAATTTCAGAATTGCTGCCTGGTGTACAGAGCAGATGAAATATGAACAATTTGTGTCCATCTCGGACCATCTGCTTGACCTAGTGGGTGCCTTCAGCTGCTTCTCTGTTTGAGGGCTCAGATTCCTTTTGGAAGAGCACAGGAGGATTTTCTTGTCTTCTGCACAAGGTGCTGATTCTGATTAAATATAGCAGTGCCTGTGAATAACCTTTCAGAATTTATGGGGCTTGATACATGTGAATTGGCTTAAGGTAGTTCTTCATAGGTGTATACAAGATTTATACCTACAAGATGTAACTATGAAGTTATTTAATTCACTTTAAGATTAAATCTTATGAATTTCTACCACCATGATCATGCTTTAATTCCTTTTTATTATATTGCTATAGGACTTAAGTTATTATTAACAATTAAGATTTACATATTACATGTATAAATTATAAATGCATGAGTATGTAAATAATATATTATATATATATACATACACACACATATATATATGCCAAAGACTCATCAACAGGGATGATATGCCTAAGTGTAGTAAAAATTACTAATGTTCTAATAGTTAATTGTTACACATCAAATGATGTGATGTAGTCATATATTAATTGCCTTCTTGAATATTCTTAATAATTTATGGAGTAGTTTTGATTTATATTTATTTTACATGTAAATGAACTAAGATTTAAGCAGGTTAAGCTGGTTGTTAAAGAACATTGCCTTAGCGCTACTCATTTGCTAGGTGGTATGTGCAGGAACATGGACTTAAGTTTGACTTTACTATTAAGAATCCAGACTAAAGAAAAACCTAAAGAATGTTTTAACTTAAAAATAGCCTGTATTCCTAGACCTTGTCTTATTTTCTTTTATGAAATTATCAAATACCAAAACCATCACTAGAAGCCATATGAATGATTTAGTTTTTTGTTTTGTAATTGAATTTAAAGTGTAGTCAATACATGCTTGCGAACAGATGCAGCAAAGATTAAAATCAATCATTGAAACATTTGTTTCAGGATTTGGTGTTGTGGAATATTAGTTTAATATGTGTTCCATTCATTTATGCTATGGAATATTTTTTAATGATGCTATATGTGTTACCTTCTATTATGCCGCATTTATTTAACTCTGTAAAGCTTTGCTTGCCTTAAACACCTGATTGGCTTATTAAAAAGTTGTATGGCTAATAGCCAGGCAGGAGAAAGGATAGGTGGGGTTGGCATGAAGAAAGAATAAATAGAAGGAGGAATCTAGGCTCAAAAGAGAAAAGAGAGGAGTAACGGAGGAGAGGACGGCACTGGGGGCCACCCAGTCATACAACCAGTCACAGAGTAAGAAGGACAGAAAAGTACGTAGACTAGAGAAAGATAAAAGCCCAGAGGCAAAGGATAATGGGATAATTTAAGAAAAGCTGATTAGAAATGAGCTAAGCTAAGGTTGGGCATTCATAAGGAAGAATAAGTTTCCAAGTATTTATTTACTTTAGTTATATACCTGATAGATTTCACAGAAACATTTTTCTTCAAGAATACCATGTACTTTGACTATATTCACCTCCTGCAACCTCTCCTTTATCCCTCTCCTTGTCCCAATTATTTTCTTCCAGGTTACAGATAATCTTGTGCCAACTTTCATTTTGTACATAAATGGTTATATATAAGTGATATCTGTATACATAAAACTAGGAATCCACAGATGAGAGAAAACAAATCATGGCATTAATGGCTTTAGATTTTCAAGTCTTACATCAATGGAAAGAAGAAATTATAAAATAAAGATGATAGCAGAATTTATAGATTATAAGGGAAGAGTTGGAGAGACCAGAGGCTTCTAATAAGAGAATAAATTAGAGGGTGAAATAAGATTTTGACTCCCCGCTGGCCCGCATCCTGACACGCCGCGCGTGGTCCCTCAGTCTCCCGCTGTCGCCTCCCCAGGCATGGCACAGGGCCTCGCCGCACTATGGCAGCAGTAAGGCACAGTACGCTCGACTTCACGCTCGGCGCCAAAGGCCTGTAATCCCAGTATTTAGGTGGAGCATGAAGATCGGAAGTTGAAGCCATCCTAAACTGCACAATTGGAACTGTGTGAACAGCTGTCTAGCAGGTGGAGTCCAGCAGCACAGAAAGCAGGTTTGGCCTTCAGCCATCTGGAGCGACGGGTCAGAGGAGGAGTTTCTCAAAGAGAGTCCTGAGTCTTTAGGGCCTGAATACAGCAGGGATAACAAGAGAGGCCCCAGATCCGGAAAAAAATGGATGTGAAGTGGGCAGTAAAGCAAATAAATTGACCCCAATGTCCTACAGACACCTTCCTGGCAAGGCTGGCCCACTCAAGACACCCACAGGATCCAGGATCCACAAAACACTCTGGGCAGCTGATGGTGAGGCCATTCTGAAAGGCCTTCAGTCCATTTTTCAGGAGCAGGGGATGACAGAGTCAGTGCACACCTGGCAGGACCATGGCTATTTAGCAACCTACAGGAACAAAAACGGCAGCTTTGCCAATTTGAGGATATATCCCCACGGATTGGTGCTGCTGGGTCTTCAGAGTTATGACACTGACACACAAGGCAAACAAGAAACGGACAGGCTTTTGAACAAAATTGAAGAAAAAATGAAAGAACTGAGTCAGGACAGTACTGGGCGGGTGAAGCATTCACCACCCATAGTTCGAGGAGGGGCCATCGACAGATACTGGCCTACTGCTGATGG
>LOJH01032588.1:1118-16506 GCA_001685095.1 Ellobius talpinus
GCACCATGTCTACTGCTCCAGCACCATGTCTACTGCTCCAGCACCATGTCTACTTCTCCAGCGCCATGCTTACTGCTCCAGCACCATGCCTATTGCTCCAGCACCATGCCTATCAGTCCAGCACCATGTCTATTGCTCCAGCACCATACCTCTGCTCCAGCACCATGCGTACTGCTCCAGCACCATGTCTACTGCTCCAGCACCATGTCTACTGCTCCAGCACCATGTCTACTGCTCTAGCACCATGTCTACTGCTCCAGCACCCTTTTCTATGATATTCATGAACTCTAATCTTCTGTGAAACTGTGAACCCCAAATTGAATGTTTTCTTTCATAAGTTGCTTTCTTCAGGCTGTTTTATAGCAATAGAATAGTAACTAAGACACCCTACTATGTACTAACAAACTTGTTTAACCTGTCTTGGAGATAGCCATGCAATAACTAACTTCACTGGTCTTGGACTTTGATAAAAATCAGCTTTTAAAACCTAAGGTAATGCATAGATTTAATCTTAAATTATGTACTCTTCATTTCCCTGACCCAGAATAATGCATGTCTATTCTAATAACCATTTGCTGAAAGCAGCAAAAATAGGGGCAATAAGCAATCTTATAAAATGAATA
This sequence comes from Ellobius talpinus, assembly GCA_001685095.1. Classification (NCBI taxonomy): domain Eukaryota; kingdom Metazoa; phylum Chordata; class Mammalia; order Rodentia; family Cricetidae; genus Ellobius; species Ellobius talpinus. Next base: position 1,742 of record LOJH01032588.1, read on the forward strand.
TTCACCATAAATGTTGAACACAATATATGAATATTGCTTAATAAGCAGTGATTTTTTCCAGTACTATTTGTTATATGGGACAATGAATTCAGTTGGAGTCAGTGACTCAATCCCTTATAAAATGCAGATAACAATATTTATAAAGCAAACTTTATTCCTTTCTCATATGATGCCTGCTGTAGAATTGAATAAAGCCAAAGGAAAACCCTTTGTCAGGAACAGGCAGATATAGATACACATGGGCAGACACAGCAAAAGATTCATAAGACAGCTTCCATGCAGAAACAGATTCAGACTTATACAATAGACAAAGCACAGAAGACACAGGGAGAATAAAGTACAAAATTCAAATTTGGGTTTGCTCTTGGTTAAACATCATCATGGAGAAATGATTTCATTTTTTTCCTTAACATCACACTGATGCATTGTTGTTAACTTAGAATTTGTTATTAATATGTTCAGGTCAACCCCACTTTTGTGACCTGAATGAAAAATCATAAATATATTTAATCCATATGTAAAGCTAGCTTATTGGACATAAGTTGTTTAAATCTACTTTTATCATGAGAAGTTTTTCTTTATGCTTTGATTACAAATGATACATTTTGTTGGTATAATAGTGTATATTGTCATCTGTGATCTTTTATATCCTTCTGTCTTTCAGTCTTCATAAAACAAAGTATTATTCTCATCAGCCTGCCTGACTTGGTCTTTCTCTCTTGCAGCTTTCAGTATCCTTTCTTTGTTCTATACACTTAATGTTTTGATTATTATATGTCATGGGGAGTTTTGTTTCTGAAATCTATTTGTTTGGAAATTTATTTGGTCTGCCTTTTGCACCCTGTAGGTACCTCTTTCCTTAGATTTGGGGAATTTTCTTCTATGACTTACTTGAAAATATTTTTGTCTTTGATTTGGGCTTCTTTTTCTTTCTTATATACCTATGATGTATAGTTTGCTATTTTTAAAATGTCTTAGAATCACTACATGTTCTGTTCCTAGAATTTTTAATATTGTCTTTGATTCAGTGTTTCATTTTCTCTTCTGTCTTCAAAACCTGATATTCATTCTTACACTTAATGCAGTCTATTGGTGAGCCTTTCCACTGGGCTTCTTGCCTGACTTTCTGATTTTCTTTTCTTTTTTTTTTTGAGGTAAGAGTTTCTGTCCCACCAGCAGCTCCCAAATTATATTAGTTTAATTACAAATGTTCAACCAATAACTCAGGCTTATTACTAACTAACTCTTACAATTTAAATTAATCCATTTCAATTATTCTATGTGCTGCCCCAAGACTCATATCTTTTACTACTCTTGAATGTCTTGCTTCGTTCTGTCTGGCTGGTGACTCCTCTCTCTGTCCTTCTTCCCAGCATTCTCAGTTTGGGTGTCCTGCCTAACCTTATTCTGATGAGCTACTGACCAGTCAACTTGTTTATTAAACCAATCACAGTCACAAATCTTCACAGTATATAAAGGGATTAGTCTATAGCACTTTTTTATTTCAAATTTTACTTCAATTTAGATTTTCATCAGGAATTCTATCTCTTAATAAAGAGATAAAAATTCAATTTTCATATCTTGAATTGTTTTTATTATTTTACTCAGTAGCTTGTGTTTTCATGGCCTTGACTTAGATATTTATAACATCCTATTTCATTGAATATACTTATAATTCTTACTTTAACATCTTGTGATGTATTTTAGCTATGTTTCTTTTCTCATCACAATGAGGTGCCGATTTCTGAAGGAAACACACTGTCTTATTCATTTGTGTTTTATGACTTTAGCATAAGATCCAGGGATCTGAACTTAGATTGTTAGTGATAATCTTAGTATGTATCATGATTACTGTTCTGTTGCAACAAAAAAATCACCAAGACTAAAGCAAACCCCATGAAAGAAAACATTTACCTGCAAGCTTGCTTACAGTTTTAGAAAATTCAAGTCCAGTATCCTTATGGCAGAGTTGTTGTTTAAGCTGCCTAGGAAATCCCTCAGGCATTTTCCTTTCATAAACTCTAGGATTGGCTGAGTAGGGTCTTGCCCTGAGGTTACCACTCCCTTTATTCCATTTTGAATCAGACTTTTTCATAAATTTGTTATGTCCTTGAGCACCAGATTTGGCTACAGCATTACATTTCTAGATAGTCTTTTCCTATTCAAATTGTACATTTTATATGTTTCTTTGCCCACTTTCCTCTTTTCACTGTTGATGTGCATAAGAACCATCACTATTAAGCACACAACAGAGTTAGTGCTAGGCTGTCTTGAAATCTCTTCTACTAACATTAATCCTAAATTCTTTAATTTAACCTCCAACATATTTTTAATACAGAGGCAAATAGCAGCCATATTTTTATGCCAAAAATATCATAAGAATGGCCTCTACACCAGCTGCTAATATTCTTACTTTTCGTAACCTCTTAAACTGAGTCCGCACAGTCCACATTGTCCTCAGCACTATTGTCTTAAAGCATTCAACCAGTTTTCTAGCCCAAAATCCCAAACTCTTCCATATTCATGTTAAAAACAACATGGTAAGGCCTGTCACAGCCATATGCCAATCTTTGGTACCAACTGTTGTCTTAGTCTTCAATTGCTGTGAGGAGGCATCTTCACTTAAGTAGCTAGCACTGATCTTAGTTAATGTCTTATTGCTTTGAAGAGATACCACTACCAAGGCAACTCTTATAAAAGCAAACACTTAATTGGGGGTTTCCTTACAGTTTTAGAAAATTAGTATATTATCTTTATTGTGGAAACCATGCCAGTAGACAGACTGGCATGGGGCTGGAGAAGTACCTGAGAGCTTTATCTTGATCTACTGGCTGGGGTGGGGGGTTGGATAGGGCCAAGCCTGGGCTTTTAAACCTCAAAGCTATTCCCCAGTAACACACCTTCTCCAATAAAGCCATACCTCTTACAATAAGGCCATACCTCCTAATCCTTTCCAGACACTTTCACTTTCTGGTGACTAAGCATTAAAATATATGAGTCTATGGGGTCCATTCTTGTTCAAATTACTATAGTATGGATATCTGGTCTCACTTTTATCAAGTGGATATTTAGGTCTATAAACATAGACCCTGTTACTCCAACTTGTCAAATTGTGGAGCATCTCTGTGATGTTTGGTGTTTGATACTGGAACAACTCTGCACTGATGTGAGAACAGGTTATCAGAAGTTGCCCCATCTCAGCTAGTTATAAATGTAACTTCTAAGCCCAGGAGCTTAAGAAGTGTTCTTCTGTACCCATTGAAGATTCTTGCTACCAATACCAATCTTCAGAAGTATGTGGAAGGCTCAATGGATTCTAAAGGTGACATTGGGTGGCATGGGCTCATTTCACAAAGGGAGGGTGCTCTATGGGAGCAGAGAAGAGGATGTCACACTATCATCAGGCAAAATAGATAAGACAGAGGCCAAGCTTGGGATATCTACCTGGTATCTTGTCATGGTCCAGGGCCAGCCCAGACTTAAATTATTTCTCGGACCAGTGTGGAGGTGTGGGAATAATTGAGACACGACTCACATGACTTTATCAGGAGAGAGTTTTCAGGGATCCCTCATGAATTCCTGAGTCCACATCCTCAAAAATCACCCTTGTTTATTCTCCTAACAGCTTTTATACCAAAATGTAAACTGAGGGGGAAATTCATTAGGATTCTGTTTCCTAGACATCTGGGAGAATGACTGTATAAAACAGTCCTACAGTGTCTCAATCACAGGACTCCAAGATACCCTGAAGAGTGTGGTGGATGGGATGACTGGACCTGGTAACAGGCTCTGGTGCTCCTATCTTGGGTCAGAGCATCTGATACTATATTTTGGTAGTGTGGTAAATAGGGTGGACATTAGGCAGGTAGGTGGGTTCTTAGGGTTACTATTGTTGTGATGAAACATCATGACAAAAAGAAACTTGGGGAGGAAAGGGCTTATTTGATTTATACTTCCACAACACTGTTCATCATCAAAGGAAATGAGGATAGGAACTCAAATAGGGAAGGAACCTAGAGCCAGAGCTGATGCAGAGGCTATCCACGATGAGGTGCTGATTACTGATTTTCTCCTTATGGTTTCCTCAGTTTGCATTCTTTTAGAACACAACCCAGAGATGGCACCAAGCACAATGGTCTGGCTCCTCCTACACCAATCGCTAATTAAGAAAATGTCCTACAAACTTGCATACAGCACTGTCTTTTAGTAACATTTTTCTTAATTGAAGTTTCGCCTTCTCAGATGGCATTAGTTTGTGTTAAGTTGAAGCAAAACCAGCCAGCACAGTAGACTGTACTGACTCTAGTTGTCTTTATCTGTGGTTATTGTTGCTAGACACTATGTCCTAAGAAGCATTGTGGGTGAGTTGGCTGGCAGGTGGGCAGGCCAACTGCCTAGGTCCCTGGAGTATTGTACAAGTCCGTAGGCAGACTTCCCTTGAACAATTTCAACAGTGTAGCTTGTGGCTACAAAATCCTAAAGATGTTGTTTTCACCTGTGTTTTTCTTCTAAAATGCTCAAAGCAAGCTAGCCTTTTTGCGAGTCAAGATTTGGTTTTAGGCTAATTAGGACAATTCCCAGATTGCCGACACTAGAGAACACCTGCCCCCACACAGTTGGTGTAGAAAACACTGGAGTAACCCTTGCTCACCACCACACGGTGGTTGCTGGGGACTTAAGACATAAAAGAGCCTCTGCTGCCTAGAGCCACATGGTGCAGGTGGAGCAGAAGACACCAGAAAGGATCCTGCCTGTAGCCATGTGGCCGAGGCAAGGCTGGAGTCACTATAATGAGCAAATATTTGAACAACTTGAATAACATTTAAATCCAAAGATTTTTAATAAAATGGATTACATACCAATAAACTGGTAGCCTTTGTTCTATTTCCTTATGGTCTAATTATAACAAAAACACCAGAATCACTGGATAAGATATATTTCTCTGAAGACTGTCTTTGTACTTCATCAGCAATGTCAGTTCTTTCTGATTCTAGAGTACACTGCCTTTGGACTTGAGCAACAGTACTTCAATGTGTTCAGCCTATTATTACATCAAACAGATTTAGACCTTCACATAGTGCACAACTGGTGAAGAAATTCAATCCCCCCATAAAACACACACACACACACACAATTCAAAATTCAGCAGGTCAGTTTTGCAAAGTCAAATTGATGGCAGTAATTGTGGCGATCGTTTCCAGAAAGAGAATGAGTGAGAATAACAAAATCTGGTAGGATAGTTCATAATACCACTCCACCAAAAAATAATCTATTTAGGTTTAGGACTATTTTGTCTTTGTTTCACAAATGTGAATGTACATACAATTAAAATTGGCACTGTCTTATTTGATATTTTCAACCCTTTAAAAATACTATGTATGTATTCCAATAAATGTTTTATTACATATATCAACATTTTTATTGAAAATATTCCAGTAGTTCACATAAAAAATAGAACATAACAATTCTTGCTTGAGGAATACAAGACAAATACCTTGAAATACATTAATGAGAACCTTAGATACAAATATAATTATTGTTAGAAACCTGCATGATTTTCTCCATAGAACAAGAAGGAAAAATGTAGTGTCCTTTTGACCCTTCTAGTAAATATTGTTTTTGAGGATCTCATCATAATCATGAAATAATAAAAATAAATAAAGGTCATTCAGATTAGAAAAGAAGTGATACAATCTTTATTGTTTTTAAACAACATAGTTATGATGCACTTTCTAAAAAGTCCACAAAAAAGATACCATAACTAAAGAAAAGGTCAATAAACAAAGATAAGTTGTTTTTGCAAATATTAGCAACAAACACAAATAAATAAATTCAACTTATAATATCTAAATATATGAAACCATTAACAATAACTTAAGAATTTAAAGAGTAGCAAATGAGTGTAGAGATTTGATTTATGGATTGGATGAGTCCTTCTTGCTATAATATCAAATCAGTGTTAATTAAAATTTTATTAGACTTTTTTCAAAAAAATGACACCAATTACAAGATGTAATTAGAAATGCAGAATGTCTAGAACAGCTTTGATGTTTAATTTTAGGTGTGAATTTTAATGGATGAATGGTCACAGTAAGACCTGGGGATGCACTATTTTAGTATCTATAAAAGAATTTCTCAAAAAGGATCAAGGTGAGTATGAGTGGTTAAGGAGGGGAAGATCTTCCAGGTTGGTTAGGCAGCAGCCAATCAGCTGGAAGCACAAAAAAGAACGAACACAGAAGGCAATTTGATTTTCTTCAAGGGTGGTACACGCTTTTAATTCCAGCACTCCAGAGGCAGATGCAGGTGGATCTCTGTGAGTTCGAAGCCAACCTGGTCTACTAGAGCTAGTTCCAGGACAGGCTCCAAACCCTGTCTCGAAAAACCAGAAAAAAAAAAACAGTTGGGACTCTAGGTTCGTTCATGTACCTTCGTATTCTGATCTAGGACTTATACCAGCTCAGTTTCTCAAACGTGCCATATCATAGTGAGAGCTGTAACAAGAGCTGTCTTGCTCTGTACACCTTTAACTTGAAATTGTCCACATGATATCCCAAATCCTCAGTCTTTAACAACCTATAAGATAGCTTAATTGTCATAATTATGTGGCTCAACTCTGATAAATCACTTTTCTCATGTTCATTAGACATATTCTATTGTTTTTGTCTATCAAGAGAACATTGACTTATGGAATAGCTAGAAATAATTTTAAAGCTCAGTACAAGGAAGGATAGCACAGTTAGTAAATTTCTGACTTGCAAACAGGGGTACCTGAGTTAAATCCCCAGAACACAAATAAACAAGCCAGGTATAGTGACAAATGCTTATAATCCCAGTACTGTCCCAGCCTATTTGGGGACTTCCAAAGCAGTAAGAAGCCCTGTCTCTTAATAAAAGGCAGATGACACCTGTAGAATAATACCTGAAGCTGTCCTTTTGGCCTGGAAATGCATGTATCCATAGGCATCTACACATATATCTACATCTGCATACATGAACAACATGAAAACACACACACACACACACACTCACATACAGTACAAAGTGGAAGAACCTCTTTGAAAGCTCCAGTAATCAAGATAAGAGTCGTCATACATATTTATGGCACTGAAATGAGAATCAAGAATTGTTCCTGTACATTAAATTTTCACAAACTGTCAATGAGAAAAGAAATATGTTTTTCCATAAGCAATAAAAACAAAGAACTATATCCTTAATATTGATCCACACCACATAAAATTTGCTGAAATAACTTATAGGTTTAAGTATAATATTTATGCCTATTAAAAAGAAATGTTTATAAGACAAAGCATGATATTCTGAGTTAGACAGAACTCTTAGGCACAATAAAGCTCAAAATTTGTAAGAACAAATAATTTATTGAATGTAAAAGTTTTGCTTTTAAAAATACATCCTTTAAAAATACAAGACAAAGGTTAGAGAGCTCATTGATTACATACATTGGTGCTCTTCCAGAGGACCCAGGTTTAACTCCCAGCACCGTCATAGTGGCTAAGAATCATCTATAACTTCAGTTTCAGAGCATATGAAGCCCTTTTCTGGCCTCAACAGGCACTGCATGCATGCAGTATATAGCCAAATGTCCATGCACAACATGCATACACACAAAACAAATTAAATTAAAAAATAAATAAATATGCAATACAGGCCTAAGGATTCAGCTCAGTTGGCAGTTACTGCCTATCACAATGAAGCTCTGGATTCAATTCCCATCATTACCTAAACTGGGTATTTATGTGAAAGCCCTGGATATCTGCAGAAGCAGCTTTCTTGTGCTGGGGTCATCAGGGTCTGTTATTCCAGGTCAGTGAATGTTTAAGGTCAGCTATCTTATGGGGTGAGGGAACAGGTAACTGGGTGAGTGAGGCGAGTTCAGCAGGGCCCTTGTACTTCAACACATTGTTGAACACATTGTTTCCATGAGCCCCTGTGGCAACCTGAGCAACAGATACCCACAGAGACCCCCACGTGCCGCAGGACCGTGTTCCTAGATGTAGTCATCTGCAGCAGCTTCGGGCCAGATGACTTATGGCCCTGAGTGGCTGTGCAGGCCTCTCAGATCTGGATGGGCCCAGAAGCAGCATGGTCCCTGGGATCCAACCTGGCCCCACGTAGAGGTTCAGACAATATCCAGTTTCTCAACACAGATAGCAACAGGAGCTACAAATCTCAACACAGACTCTGCAATTGATGAACAAATGGCCCCTACTATACTTTGGGCCCCCAGCACCAATATGATCCTGGGTGTCAGCACAGACCACCCAGATCTGTATGGTCCAGGCAACAGCATGACCATCAGATACCTATATGACCACGTGTTGCCTCCATCTGCATAGCCTTCATTGGTAAGCAGAGTCTGGGACATCAAAGCAGATCCTCACTGCAGGAAGTCCATGGGTCCAGATATGGCCCATGCAGCAGCTAGAGTCTGATCAATACCATGATTAACTGGGGCAGTACAGGCTATACAAATTGTCATGGCCAGCTTAGGCACATCCCTTGGTCCCTACCATGGCAAGAGGAGGTGACCCATAATCCAGGTATCCTGGTGGCAATATGAGATTTGAATATCATCACATGGTGGCTGCTGTCGGACCACCATGAACCCAGACATAGTCCTCAGAAGCAGCTCAGTACCGGGTGCCATCATAACCTTAGTGGCAGTACAGGCCACCCAGGTCAGCATCACCCCACTGCAAGGTGGACAAATTGTGTCTGTAAGATTCTTTACTAACTTTTCTTCCCGAATATTTTAAGCATGTCAAAAATTCTTCCGGGCCTTCATTATGTAAGGTTCAGAGAAGATTGGAATTAAGAGAGATATGCATGGATCTAATCTACATGGGAAGTAGTAAAAGACAATCTCTTGAGTAAATTGGGAGCATGGGGACCATTGGAGAGGGTTAAAGGGGAGGGAAGAGGCAGGGATGGGAGCAGAGAAAAATTCATAGCTCAATAAAATCAATTAAAAAAGAAAATAATGATGGAAAGTAAAAGAAATTAATAGATTATCCTTTACTCTTTACCATTTCTGAAGGGTAAATAAAAAAAGAAAGACATACCAAAAGACAAATACTATTTACTCCCTTAAGTCTTTTTTTTAACATTTGGGCAAGCAATTGATTCAAACTGTTTTGATACACACTTGGTCATACTTTTCCCTCCACACATGAGCTTCTTATGAAAAACCACATGAATGCTCTTTCCTTCTCTTTCTTTTTCCCCTTGACCTCACTTATTTCTCCCAAACTCTCTGCTTTCTTGTTTCATTCTTCATTGGCCTTTTAAAATATGAACCACACGTAAATATGAATGTGTTATTCTGTAAATGTCTAGGTTTGTATTACGTTTCTCTGCAGCACTTCTCCAGCAGTTTGCTTGCTACATGGCTTGACTCTTCTTAAAAATATTTAGAAGGAAGTAGAGAGTTCTCTTTTGACAGTCTTCTCCTATCTTTTCTATTTGCTGTCTTATATATTAGCCCAAATATATACAGTATCTTATAAAATATTTTGCTTGGAAATCACTCTTCATAAATTTTATCCTCTAAGTAAAGGGTATCTTAAAAGTATGTAGCACTTTAACTAAAGTGTGAAATTATTTAATATATTTAAATTACTGCACAAAGAGAAGTTAGTATTTTTCAAATGACACTGAAGAGAGTGGACATAGTTTGTATGTCTCACATTTTCCAATGAGGACTCTAGAAGGCAAGATCACCTAAATCAAGCACAAGAATTAAATGTGAATAGCATTAACATAGATTTGGTGTTTAGCATTTGATTAAAGGTTTTCCATTTGATATTATGTGTCATATATAAACCTACTAAAATCTTGAAGCTAAATATGGATTACTTGTGATCACTTTTGAAAATGTCAGAAATATTCTTGTATTCTGCAGTTATTGCTAGTTTTGAGATCAAAGAGAGTTGTGCAACTGTAAAAAAACCTTCTAGAGACACTACACATTTTAGACAAAAAAATCAACATTTAGAGGAATTCAGACCACGTTGGTATAAATTTCAGACTTATTTGCCTTTAATATAAATAATATGAAAATTCTTTTTTAACAGTCATGATCAAACTCTACTTGCTGATGAAATACAGAAGCAGGTGGCCCATTCAGATGATTAAAAACAAACTATTTTAATATGGACAATTTGAGAAAAAATAAAAGAATAGAAAGAGAGTTCTAAAGCTGAGTGGGAGGAGAAACAATCAGTGAGGGTTCCATTTAGATAATAATATTCATAGTTAGATTAGAGTGATCTCACTCACAAATTCACTTTGGAAATTCAAGTAGAGAAGGCTGACCCCAGAGTTTACAATTAGCAGGACATGTTATGTTTCTGCTTGCTATTAGACCACTCTCTGCTTATTTAAAGATCTGCCATAATGTTCAAACAACAGTTATCTACAATATTCAAAAAAAGAAAAAGTGGAATCTAATGGTATAAGAGATTTGATGGGGGAAATTGGAAAAACAGGAAGACGTCTTTAATTTGGGAGGGGGATAAATACAGAAAGAGATGAAGGGAGGTACTAGAACAACATATAATATTCTGAAAAGAAAACAGGGGATTATATTATTATTATTAACCTGAAATTACTTATAATACATATGAGTGTGCTTATTGATACACATATAAAGTTTAAACTTTATAAAATGCATCCACCTGGGCTGAAATGTTCCTCCCAAGAGCCATTTATTATCTAACAAAATTCCCAACCCCAAGAACTCAACCTCTTGTTATGCACTTAGGTCTCCCTAGTTCTTCCTGGTGACCTTTTACATTCTTTCCTTCTAATCCGTGGGATCCCTTTATTTTCACAGTACGCACGGCCACCAGTCCATGAGAACAAAGGGGCAGAAGCAATGACAGAGATCTTTGGACAGTCAGAGAACAAAATGGAGATAGCCTTCTGGTATATGACTTCAGTGAATCAGCTCAGCTTTATTCTAGAGTATAGGAAATATATAAGGTTTCAGAGTCTAAAAACAAACCTGAATTTGCATTAAGTGGTTCACTCATATCTGTAAGTGGATGCTTCCTGTCCTGACCACCTGCTCCCAAATACCTAGCAGCTACTTCCCAAAGACACTTATATTAACTATAAATGCTCAGCTGCTTGCTCAGGCTTATTACTAACTAGCTCTTACAACTTAAAATAACCCATGTCTATTAATCCATGTATTGCTACATGGCTCATGGCTTTACCTGTCCTCTAGCATGTCTTGCTTCCTGAGCAGCTGGCTGACATCTCTCCTGACTCTGCCCTCCTTCTCCCCATCATTCTCAGGTTGGCTTTCCCGCCTAACTTCCTGCCTAGCTACTGGCCCACTAGCTTTTTATTAACCAATGAGAATTGTATATATTCATAGTGTAAAAAGTGATTGTTCTGCAGTACCTATCATAAAACTTCATATGTTACATCACGGTCCTAGAGCAAAACTCTTAGTACAAGTCTTAGTTACCATATATATAGTAGGGTAAAGGCTTCTAGCAGGAAATTGTGCCACAGGTCACCTTAGAGATAAAACAGACATCCAGGCTTAGAGACATTCTGTAAATAAGTACAGATAGAAAACAGAAAGTCTTGGTGGTAGGGGAAAGGAGTCCTTATGTTTCTGGGCTTTGGAGAAAGCTGCCAGCCACGGATAGACTGTAACCTCTGATCAGCAAGGCCTCCCAATACTAACCCATTTCTAATCCTCTGTGACTCTCCATCAACCTGAAGAAAAACACTCTACCAAGGTTGCACACCACAACACTTGGCTGGAACCCAGAACTGCTCTCTACTAGAAATTCTACACTAAGGTGGATCTTGGGGACCCCACAGCCCTTACACATGGCAAGGAACAACATTAGGCAATGACAACCGAAGAACAGAACATGTAAACAACAAAGAGTAGACTAGATATCTACACTAAGACACATCTCAAACATCTAAGTCCAGATGTCTACGTCCTGACACAAAAATACAAATATGGACAATATACTTCCTTCAAAAGCCAGCCACACTGTTACAATAGGCCCTAAGAAATGCAATTTATCTAAATCACTGGAAAAAGACTTCAAAATAGAAATTTCAAATATAGTCAAAGATCTTAAAGAGCTATGAATAAATGCCTTAATGAAGAACATGAAAACACAAACAGTTGAATGAAATAATAAAAGCTATTCAAGACTCAAGAGTATAATTTAATGAAGAAATATAATCACTAAAGAAAACCCATACTGAAACAAAATCGGAAATGAAAAACTTGAAATCCCAATCAAAAAACCTAGGAGGTTAGACTCACCAACAGATTAAAAGCAATGGAAGAAATAATTTTAAGTCTTGAACACACATTACAAGAAATGGATAGGTCAGTCAAGTAAAATGTTAAATCTAAAATAGTTCAGGCATAAAGCATCCAGGAAATAAGGAATATAAAACCTATGAATAATAGGAATATATTAAGGAGAAAGCCAGGTAAAAGATACAGGAAATAATTTTCAACAGAACCAGAGAAGAAATTTCTGCAAACTAAAGTAAGAGGTTCCTGTCACAGGACAAAAGGAATACAGAACACTAAATAAATAGAACCAAGAAAAAAATCCCCTACAATGCATAATAATTAGAACACTAGATATGTGGAACAAAAAAAGAATAATAAAAACTGCAAGGGAAAAAGAAAAAGTGACATATAAAGTAAGGCCAAGTGAAATAATACCTGACTTTGCAATGTAGACCTAAAACCAGATGGGCCTGAATGGATGTTCCACAAGGCCTAAGAGATCATAAGTGCCAGCCCAGACTCCAACACCCAGAAAAGCTATCTATCAATCAGAAGCAATAAATAAGGAAATGCATTTCAGATGTCACCATCTCCAATTTCAAGTTGTATTACAGAGATATAGTAATAAATAGAGCATGGTATGGCATAATACCCACATTGAATAAAGGAAATTCAACTGATGATCCAGGCATATGTTCACACTTGAGAAAAGACAACAACTTCAATAAATGGTCAAACTGGATGGTTCCATGTAAAATGAAAACAGATTCCTATTTATCACCCTGCAAAAAACCCAAATCCAAATTGGTCATGTATTTCACTATATGATCAGATGCCCTGAACCTGATACAAGGTAAAGTAGGTAACAAACTTGAACTCATTGGCACAGGAAAGGACTTTCTGAACAGGACATCAATAGCACAAGCACTAAAACCAACAATTAATTAATGGAACTGCATGAAGCTTAAAACTTTCTGTACTTTAAAGGACACCATCTTTCAAGCAAAACAATTGGCTATAAAATAGGAGAAAATATTAACCTGGTAGAGGGTTAATATTTAAAACATATATTAAACTAAAAACTGGGATATCAAGAAAGAAAATAACCTATTTAAAATGGATATAGATCTGAACAGAGAATTCTCAAAATATGAAATATAAATAGCTGAGGAACACCTTTTAAAGATCAACATCCTCAGTCATCAGGGAAATGCAAATTAAGACTTATTTGAGATTCCATCTACTTTATTCACAGTGACCAAGATAGTAACAATTTAAAAAATGAAAACACATTGGCAAGCATGAAATTAAAAGGGAGCACTTGTTATTACTGATGGGAATACAAACCGATAAGGACCCCCAGAAATCAGCATGGAGTTTCCTCAAGAAACTACTACAGGATGCAACTACACAACTCATTGTCATACACCCAAAGAATTCTACAAATTATTGTAGAGAGACTTGTCCAACCTTGTTCATTACTTTTCTATTCAGAAATTGCAAAAAGCCTAGATTCTATCAACTTATGAATGGATAATGAAAATGTGGTACATTTATACAATGTAATATTATTCAGATATTAAGAACAATGAAATTTGCAGGGAAATGAATGGAGCTAGAAGTAATTATCCTCAGTGAGTTAACTCAGACCCAAAAAGACAAATGTTGCATGGTTTCTTTTATATGTGGATGTTTACTTTTAAGTTTCAGATATGTGTGCTTAATTCTGAATAACTTCAACAGTTAAAAAGAATCTTCCAAGAAAGGAGAAATAAAATATAGTGTTATAATACAGGAAACTAGAACCGAAGGATTAAATGAGGAGTGGAATAAAAATGCAGGGTAAATGAGGGAGTATGTGGAGGGACCCCTATCACTAAAGTTCTTTTGAAAAGTCATATGGAAACACTACTGTTGAAACATCACAAAAAATGTACACATATGAAAGGAATTTAAATTCAGTCATCATATAATAAGGGAGACAATACACAAACTACACATCCTATGCCACAAAGTAAAACCTCCAGTACCATAATGTTAAATTATTAGCCAAAAGTGTCACATATATTCATCATATATCACTGCTTATTGCCAAGGTTATTGGCTCATCTTCATAGCCTGATATCAAGGTCCTGTTGCTAGAGACACCACTCTAACAATCAATCTGGTGCCCAACTAGAAACTCCACTCTAGAAACTAGTGTTGATGATACTGGAAGATAATTTTTACAGTCCCGGAGGAAAGAAGCAATTGTCAATTCACCCCACTACAACCCTGAGACCAATGACAGATCTGCCTGCAAAACATTGGTCCAAAAATGACACAAATGTTATGGGAGTAACGGTCCACTTTTTTTATTGGATTTAAGGCGTGACCCATGAGACTCTAATGTAGTGATAGGGGAGCCGGCCTGCTTTTTGTCCGGCCCAGCTCCCGCACGGCTAGCTTATACCCCGAAATA
>LOJH01032591.1:0-10727 GCA_001685095.1 Ellobius talpinus
CACAGACAGAATATTGTATACATAATAAATAAATAAATATTAAAAAAAGATTTGAAAAAAAAGAGTATTGTCAGCTACATAAATAAGTTCAAGGCCAGCCTGATTAGAGACCCTGTCTCAAGATAATTTTTTTCAAAGTCGTTAAAGTACACCACTAATCTCAGCAGTGTGGCCGAGACTGACTGTGGGGCTAGGAGAGTTTAATGGTAGCGCAAGGCCCTTGCATGCATGAGGCTTATGTTAATTTTCACATAAATACCGAAAAAAACTTGTACACAAAATAGAAAACTACCCAACTTATGTAACATATAAGACTATCATATTTTCTACTTTGATCATTTTTGCTAAATTGTGTTTGCCCAGTAATTTCCCCAACTACATTTCATTTTCAAATATTCTGCATAGGTTCTTAGGAATCTCATCGCCCACAGGCTCTGGGGAAATGTCACTCTTTGTCTTGATTCTTAACAGCCCTTTCTCACCTGTTTCTCAAATGTTCTTCAGTGGAAGCTGAGTTTCTTAGATGCACAGAGGTCCACCCTCCCTTCTTTCCCCCACCTCTCACTTCCTGCCATCTCTCTCTCTACAGGGGTTTAACTGGACCCTCTTCATACAAAGTGTGCTGTCCTCTGTCCAAATTGATCTGTTACCAGATGAGGAGGTGGTGGTCTATGGCATCCCCTACCTGCAGAACCTTGAGTCTATCATTGACATCTACTCAGCACGGTGAGGCTGGGAAGGGAAACTTTCCACAGCAACTTTGTCCCCACCCCACAACACACACAGTTTCTGCTTTTGGGAGAGGATACCACCAAGAACTTCTCAGGCAAGAGGGACACAGAGGTTCAATTCTGGTGCCCATGGTGCCTCACCCTGGTGACAGGAATCCTATCAAGCATGAGGGATAAACAAGCCAGTTCTTAAGAGAATCTTGAACTCTGCTTGGTGTAGCACCTGCTGGCTAACCTGTGTCTCCTCCCTTGGCAGAAAGCCGCTCACCTGTCCCGTTACACCTCTGCTTCTTCTAGGACCATGCAGAACTACTTGATCTGGCGCCTGGTGCTGGATCGCATCAGCAGCCTGAGCCAGAGATTCAAAGAAGCAAGAGTGAGCTACCGCAAGGTGAGTGTGTCCTTCATCCACCTCATGATGCTGAGCTTAAGCCATGAGCCGTGCGTGCGCTGTCATCACTGGGGTCTGAGAAAAGGCTTCTGCCCTCTTGGGACCGCCAACAATAGAAGCCAACAAAGCAGAAGACAGGGCTGTCGAAAACCAAGTGTGACCAGAGGAGGGACCAGGCAGGGTAGGGAGTTGCTCAATAGAGGTCAGTTTGACTCTCAAGACACGAAGAGGTGAGGAGAAGCTTTGGGTAGTGTCCAGGCAAACCACCAGGTCCAGGGGGTGAGGACAGGGTCTGAGTGGGACCCTAGCTTTTCCAGAGTAGTGGTCTTATCATGTCCACGGCCAGCATCCGTTCTGAGTCATCCTGTGTCTCCCCTCTGGGTACCCTGAAGCCTGTGGTGGGAGGATCTGCCTGCCTCACCTCACAAGCTCAGGGACCCACATATGACCTGGGAAAGTTAAACATTGGCACATGGGATAGGTTGCATGAGTGACTGAATGAATAAACACGCCAGGTGCTGTATGGCACAACTGTGGAGGAGGTGCGCTGGCGGGAGTGTGTCAGCTACGTCAACAGCAACATGGAGAGTGCTATGGGCTCCCTCTACATCAAGGAGGCCTTCTCCAAGGACAGCAAGGACATGGTGTGTAACCTTGACTTCAAATGGGCTCTGTCCATGGCAGCTCTCAAGCTCACCCTGGGACAGCTTCCTGGCAAGGATACCAGCCCCATCACCACCACCCTACCCAGTGACTCCCATGTGTGGCAGAGGGACATGCATTAATCCCAGTGCCCACCAGAACAGAGGAAGGCCAAGAGAAACCCTGCCCCCAGGTGCTTGTGACCATGAACTCCAGTCCTGGACCCTGTTAGGTCCCTGGGAAAGGCACAGATTGTATGTCTGGGTTCTGAGCCCTGGGCAAGCAAACCTCCAACCCACCTGTGAGGCTCCAATTCTGAGCCAGAATAGTTACCCCATATCAATGCCACACCCCTCTAGGAAGTCAGGGACAAAACAGCAGTGGTCTCATTCTAAAGGTGAGACCAAGCCTGGAGTTCTGGTCATGCCCCCTAAGCCAGACTAGGACATAAGGATATGCATTCCCCCAGGTCAAACAGCTGATTGACAAGGTAAGATCCGTATTTGTGGATACCCTGGATGAGCTGAACTGGATGGATGAGGAATCTAAGAGGAAGGCCCAGGAAAAGGTGGGTGAGCTACAACCTGTGTGAAGACCTGAAGGAAAATTCCCGTGGTCAGGACCCCATGCTGGAGAAACAGCCCTGGTGGGAGGGAAGTGCCCAGGAAATCCCCAGGAAACAGGAGGCTCCATGGTCTGGAACTAGGATCTACCCAGGCTCCTCTAGGTCTGGTGACAAGCCACCGTCACTGGACTCCCAAGCACCCACACAGAACCCCACCTACATGTCTGGTTCTGCAAGCTGATAGAGGGAACATGCCTGTTATCCCCTTACTGGCACAGCAAGGAACAAAGCTAGCATGTAGGACTAGGGACCTCCCATGGTGGATGACCCTAGCTGCCCCTGTGCAGGCCATGAACATCCGGGAACAGATCGGCTACCCTGACTATATCTTGGAAGAAAACAATAGGCACCTGGATGAGGAATACTCCAATGTGCGTACCCTTGGGAACTCTGCCTGGCCCCATCCCCCGCCCTGAACCCCTGGAGAGGGGGTTCTCCATGTCAGGCATCCTTCTGTTCTTACAGTTGCTTACTTAGACACACTTCTACACCCTAGAGGGACTCTAATCTCACTCTGCTAACAGACAGAGAAACTGAGGCCTAGGAAAACTAAACCTTGCACTTAGCTGCTCCAGGAGCCTGAGAGCCACATGCCAGCTGAGGGTCTGGAGACCCTTCCCCAACCTTCAGCCTTTCCTCTAACACTCTTGGGGACTCCGCCTGAGTGCCAGTCATGTCAAGCTCTGTTCTCCTCATAGTTGATATTCTCAGAGGATCTGTATTTCGAGAATGGGCTTCAGAACCTCAAGGCCAGTGCCCAGCGGAGCCTCAAGAAGCTTCGGGAAAAAGTGGACCACAATCTGTGAGTGGAATGACTAAGAAGCTAGCCTGGCATGCAGCACTTACCTACTGGTTAGGGGTGGCCACAGGAGTCTGGCCTGATGCCAGCTCAAGAGGACACTAGACCTAAGCCCTTCCCCTCCTCAGCTTTGGGGGCTCTTCAGGGCAGGATCTGGTCAGCCAGGGCAGAGGGGACCATAGGGAGGGTCCTGGCAGATGTGGACTCCAAATGACCAGTATATTCACCACAGCTGGATCATGGGGGCTGCAGTGGTCAACGCCTTCTACTCCCCAAACAGAAACCAGATTGGTAAGCCCATCTCGCCTCTCTAGTGCCAGAGGACAGCCCCTGCCCTTGCTTAGGAAACTCCCAGTCTAACCTCAGAGAGTGGGTTCCAGTCTCTTTCATGTTGTCCTAGGGTCATAGGTTGGAAGGAACACAGAGGAACCATCAGAGAACTTTCTTAAGAAGGCAGCGGTGGGCGGGAGGAAACTGGGCATGGATCACCAATCCAGCATTCCCGTTTTAGTCTCTGAGCTCAGTGTCCCTATCAGTACACTGGGCAGGGACTCCTAACCTCCACTTCCTAGGCCGCAGCATTAGATGGCAGGCCCAGTAGAGGTGCCCGCCTGAGCCTGGCACCGTCACTCACAGCTTCTGTTTGTCACCCTTCTGGGACAGTGTTTCCTGCCGGTATTCTCCAGCCACCCTTCTTCAGCAAGGACCAACCACAGGCCTTGAACTTTGGGGGCATCGGGATGGTGATCGGGCATGAGATTACACACGGCTTTGACGACAATGGTAAAGGGGCATAGGGGAGTGCCCAATCACAGATACACCTGTAAGTCACACGCGCGTGCGCGCACACACACACACACATACACACCTCTACTGATCATCCATTCAATCTCTCAGTAGATTAGTTGGACAGGGGCTTTGCCTGGTCTCCATCCCTGGAGCGGCTTCCCTGCTTGACTGCTAGAGCCTGGCACCACCTGTGATGTCTGAGCTGGTTTTCCCATATGGCCAGGGGTATCTTATGAGGGTAGCCATGTGCCCCCCCTTACCTGGGTTTAGACCCCCGAATTTGAGACTCCTGGTCTTAATCAGGGGCAAGGATGGGATGGATGGCATGGAAGCTCTCCTGAGCAGCCCTCAACATGGTGCTGTGTGCTCGGAACCCCTGAAATCTAGCACTGGCCTGGCCTTTGGAGAGGGGTGCAGGAGGGCAGTGAGAGTGGGGTCTTGGGGGACAGTGTGTGTGTCCTCTGCTGCCGCCCAGGTCGGAACTTCGATGAGAATGGCAACATGCTGGATTGGTGGAGTAACTTCTCAGCCCAGCACTTCCACAAACAGTCGGAGTGCATGGTCTATCAGTACGGCAACTTTTCCTGGGAACTGGCCGGCAACCAGAATGTAAGCATGTCACCAGGACTGCAGTGGCCCTACACCTGCACGCACCCCAGCCAGCCCTGCGGGACAAGAGGAGGGCCAAGGCCAGGATGCCCCCCTCATTCTCTCTTTCGTGCAGGTGAACGGATTCAGCACCCTTGGGGAGAACATCGCTGACAATGGTGGGGTGCGACAGGCATACAAGGTGAGCCCTGGCAGAGCCCTCGGAAAGAGTTGAGGCAGTCGCAGCATGGTAGGGCAATGCCCAAACTAGGGTTGTGTCCTAAAAATACTCCAATTGGACTGGGGAGGAAGCAGAAATCCAAACCCCATGGTTGTAAACCTGATATCTCACCCGTTTCCCACATGAGCAAGTGTAAGAACCCTTTTTGTCTCCTAAAGAGTATTTAGGGCAGAGACAACATGACCATGGGCTTGAGCAGCCCACATCTCCAGCCTTGGGAATAGAGCACCAGGTACCAGGAGCCCAGATGGGTGGATTTCAGGTGGCAGCTATATGGCCAAGGGTCCAACAGAGCTCTGTTGGATCAGTCTTTTGAGGGCTGCAGAAGAGTTATCTGGCTTGTACACAGCAGCCCTAAGCTAGGGAGGCAGGGTTCCCATCTAGGGAAGGTCCTGGAACCAGATTATTCCACATGGGGCTCTCTGAGAGCCTGGCTGGACCAATTTGGTACTCACAGGCTTACCTACAGTGGCTGTCTGAAGGTGGCAAGGATCAGCAACTGCCAGGATTGAACCTGACCTATGCCCAGCTTTTCTTTGTCAACTATGCCCAGGTAACTTCTAGTCCTGCTCCTGACACCCACAGCTTTGGAGGGCCCACTCTAGGGTACATCCAAGGGCACCATGAGCTTGCCACACTCCAAAACCAGAACCAGTAGGCTTGGCAGGCTTCCGAGAGAAAGACTGAAGCTGGGGATTGGGAGCCAGCTGGGGAGGAGGCAGCAGATACGGAAGGAAGGAAGGAATCTGTTGGTCTCTCTAAGCAGAGAGCACTGCTCCAGCCCTTAGGCCCGTAACCAAGCCATTCATGCCCCTCTAGGTGTGGTGCGGGTCCTACAGGCCTGAGTTTGCCATCCAGTCCATCAAGACGGATGTCCACAGTCCCCTTAAGTACAGGCAAGTGTACAGTCCCCAAGCAAGCACGCATGCCTGCCCCTGCCCTGGCCCCTTCCCTCATCTCAAACCTCCTTGGACTTGCTGGTCCACAGGGTACTGGGCTCACTACAGAACCTGGCCGCCTTCTCTGAGGCATTCCACTGCCCACGAGGCAGCCCCATGCACCCCAGGAAGAGGTGTCGCATCTGGTAGCCAAGGCTGAGCTACGCTCCAGCCCACGCCCACCCGCCACCCAGAGGCTTTATGAAAGGTGCAGTGAGGTGTGCAAGTCCTTGCCTGAAGGCCACTGGAGCCTCCAGCCAGCCCTCCGCACCTGGCCTAGAGTGCAGCCGCCTGCCTACACCCAGGATGAGTGGTGCCTGGTCCTGCACCCCTTCAGGCCAGTGAGGGTCATCAGTCCTGTAGGAGTTGTCCGCTGTCTTCCACCCTCTCCATAGTGCGTGGCTAAATGTCCTCAAGCTTCAGACTTGAGTTAAGTAAATGCTTCAAAGACTTTGCATTGCTCATGTAAGGGTCAGGTGGGTGGTCAGGTGGAAGCGGCTGGGTAAGCTGTGGCCGGGGCGAGAATTATAGTTGATGGGGAGAAAGGGCTCCTGACCAGCCTCCTAGTTTTCTGTGCTAAGAACCCTGAAGAGACCAGGATGCCTCTAGAGGCCACCCTTTGGGTCTACAATTCGGTGAGTTGGGCTTCCAGGACCGGACCTGAACTATATATCCTGGTGACTCACATCAGTACCTGGCAGAGGGACCTCAAGACACGGGGAGCAACAGGTGGAATCTGGAAGCCAGAGATGGTCTAGATCGCAAAGGAGGCATCACCTGCTGTTTACAGATGGTCCCTGGATAGAGGGAGGACATCGAGGTGGACACGGCAGTCACCCTGGCTTGGTCTTAGAAAGTGCTAAGCCGGTCATCAGAGCCCACCTAGAGGGAAGAACCCTTGAGAAGGGAAGACCTGAAATGGTGGGGTGTCCGGAGTTCTGCTCAGACCTTAGGACCCTGGGAAACAGACATGCTTATCCAGACCCAGGCTTCTTCTGGGACAGCAGCAGCCAGTCAGATCCGGAAAGGGTTTCCAGCTCCAGAAATGGTCCCTCAGTCTTTGTCTGCCACCTCTTCCCTGAGTCCCATTAGCCTCCAAGCCCCACCACGAACACAAGCAGACACCCTGCCTCCCATTCCCCACAGCTGTAATCCATTTGGGAGCTGAGCCCAACAAACTCTCCTCTCTGCCTCCTCCAATGGAGTGAGCCCCAGTATGAGGGTGACCTTGTAAGGAAATGACACTGTTGTCCCCAGGGTCCCACAACCAAAACCTAAAGTCTGTCCTCTGGAAGATGACACTTCAAGTCCCTCCTGCCCGCAGGGACAACAGTAGGAACTAGAGGATGCAGGAACTAGAGGATGCAGAGTGCGGAAGCAGTGGGGGCCACTCACTGCCCGGGACCTGCACTTTAATGGCTCATTGCTGTTCAAGGAGGAGACAATGTCCAGTATCATGTCCCAATGGCTCCACAGCGACTCCTTCTACTCCAGCTATATCCAAGGTTGAAGACGCCTCCAAGTCCTCAGAGGAGACCAGGCGTCACCTCCCACACACCTCTTCGTCACACTGTAGGGGAAACGGGGGCCCTGTCAGTCCGGTCACACTCCTCAGAGGCCAAGGAGGCGGCGTGCTGGACACAGGAAGCAGTCTAACCCACGCATTCCCTCCGTTCCACATGGAGCATAGGGGGCAGAACCACAAAGGCCCGATGGAGACACAGAGCCCAGCCCTCCTCAACCCACAGCTCCTGCCCACAGCGGGACCCTGCTATGCCTGACCACTGTCCTCACTGCTCCTCCATCCCTTTCAGCTTATTCCCCTCTACAAGTAGTCATAGAGACACATCTACATCCCAAGGCTGCCAACACACACAAAATTAGGTAAATCCCAAGAGGCTGTAGCTCAGTTCCTTGCCATGCCAACCACCGTCCCAAAGGGATACATATATGTGTGTGTGTGTGTCCCAAAGGGATGGATATATATATATATATATATACATACACACATACATATATATACATACATACATACACACACACACACACACACACAAGCTAGGGGCTGGATAACAAGCAGTGTCCCCCAAGGTCTCTACTCACCTGGGGTGGTTTGCTGGAGGAAACCTCTGCAGAGATACCCAAGGCCTGCAGGACGTCCTCCTGGGGAACATAGTCGCCTGGGGACTTCTGGATGAAGTGTAGCAGTACTTTGTCACCACCTGTAGCCACAGGCAGGCAGTCAAGTTGTATCTTACACCCATGTGACAGGAAGAAGAGGGGAATCCACTAACCAAGCCAAGCAGCCCAACCTCCCATCCAAGCACCCAAGACCCAGGGGTGGGTGCCATGAAGACATGAACCACCAAGAAGGGCAGGATGGAGCCATATGCCCTGCCCTGACCCACCCTTGCTGACCACCAGCAGGCCTCCACTCTGCAAGAGGTCACCAGACAGGTTCCCCTGGATGCCAACCGCCTTAGCCTAGAAAGACAGGGACAGGATCCAGGTCAGCCCCATAGCGAAGTCTCCAAGGACTCCCACCATGCTCTTGGCCAGCACAGACCTTGGAGGCTACATCACGCACAGGTTTCCCCAGGGCAGCGGGCAGGATGCTCCAGCTGTTGTACCTACAAAGGCACAGGGTCCCTGGTTCAGATGCTGGACGAGCGCAAGCACACACACCTGTCCCCAGTGTCCTGCCCCACCCACTTCTCTTACCAGGACCTCCACCTGAACCCGGAGCGTCTATAGAAGCATAAGGAGCCCCAGGTTGGATACCGCTGTCCTGAGGCCGGCCCCAGAGAGGGGCTGGAACGTGGGGACTGAACTCCAAGCTGGGTGTGCCCCGGGATCTGGCTTAGCTGGCACTGCCGACCACAACAGGCAGCCTGTGCCAACAGAGGACTGAACTGGGCCATTGCTAAGGCACTGGGGCTCCAAGATTCCCTCCTGCTTAGGAAACTGCAGAGGGGTAGGCCTGACTTGGGCCAACACCCATGAGAAGACCCCAGAGAAGGGCTTAGCTGAAACTGGCCATGCCACCAGAGTCCGTTTCCACGGCACAAACTGAACAGCAGAGGGTGGTAGCAAGAAGATGCATAACAGAGCAGCATAACAACCACTCTGTCCTCCTGTCCCTGGCTAGTCTCACGCTCCCACACCGTCACTTACCGCTTGAAGCCCAGCTCCTGGTAGAACTGCTTGCTCTCATCCAGATAGAGTTCTAAAAGGGAAAAACCACAGGTATGTGCCCCAGGCCTCCTACATTCTGCCCTCTGTCCCCTCCACTCACGGTGTCCAGTTCAACCCAACCAAGCCAAGAGGAGCAAGGTGGGATTGAATGTCAGCACTGCTTAAACGGGAAGGGCAAGTCCCTGGAACTTTGCCACCGGGCCTAGGCAGCCAGTGCACAGGCTGGAGATTGCACATGGGAGAGTTGAAAGTGCTGACACATGGGTATGTTCCTGCTGGGCCTGGAAAGAGAGTGGACAGGGCTTCGCGGAGAGGCCAGCCAAGGTTCCGAGTCCGGGAAGAGTCGCACCTCCTGAGAAATAGCCACCATCCAGGAATTCCTGCAGGCCCAGGGCCTCAGGCCCCACACCCACTAGGCGCACATCGTGTTGGTCCAGAGAGCTCCGGAGGTTGCTGAGGTCCTGAGCGATCCAACGGCACACCATGCAGCCAAAGCGTCGCAGACCGGCCACCACACAAGCTTTATCCTGCCAAAGGCTCCGCAGCTCCACAGCCTGCAGAATAAAGCTGTCAGGGGGCGTGGGCTCATCATATCCGTAGGTCCTACAGCCCCACATGTCCCGCAGCGTGCTGCTCCATGATTCCCAGCCCCATTGGTCCTACTGCTCTGTGAGCCACCAGCAGTACCCACGCCCAGCATGCGAACCCACGGGACCCCTCAGAACCTCCACTCTAGCCCATGTGAGTTGGTAGGGCACCGGGGCGGGTGCTGGGATACGTTCTCCGCCCTGCGCCGGGCAGGCCTCACCTCCCCGGTCACTGCATGCTTCAAGACACACGCGCCCACGCGACTAAGGTCCACCGCACTCATGGCTTCCTCGGTCCCCTTCTGCTCCGAGCTCCGGGAAGCCTCAGTAGGTAATACTCAACCCCGTTGCCCAGTCCGGGCGGGCTGCACTATCTCCTGAGTCAGGACTGCTAGGCCACGCCCTTGTCCCGCCCCAGACTCCGCCCCGGATATCCCAGCGCGTACGCAAACCCTCCACCCCACCCCTCTGTGAAGATCCAGCCTCCTAAGGGGGGGGGAGGAACGAGGTTACTTTATTACTTTATTTGCATATGCATAAACCCGTTGGCCAATGGCGTAGCAGGAGAAGCTCGACGGACTTCCGCAAGGGGTGCGCCTGCGCAAAATGTGCTAATGAGGGTCTCGGCGTACATCAGGCGCCTGGAGGTGTTGCCGGGCAGTGGCATTGGAGTTGAAGCTGCGACCCGAACTGCAGAGCAGCGGCACTTAATTACAAGAACCCAGCCTTTCCAGAGCCTGGGTTCCTGCTTTGAAAAGTCCCAGAGTGTCGCCCTTTCGCAAAAATCTTGATTTTCGTCATAACGTACCTTTCCTGCTGTGCTTGTGTCAGCTTTTAAGCCATGAACTCGAGAGGAAAACAACCCGCAGGAGATAAACAGAAGCTCGCAGCGATGTGCCCCTTGGAAGAGTAGAGGGTTTGGGAATCCGCTTGTCCTGGCCGTTCTTCGCTAGCCCTGTGATGCTTTCTCGTTCAGGCCCTGCCTGACTGAAGTTGGGTACCATTTGGGCAGCCTGACCGATCAAGCAGTCGATCCCCCAGGCCCACAAACAGATGTAGAGACTGGGAAAGGAAGAGAGTCACCACAAGATATCCGTGGGGCGGAGAGATGGCTTAGTGGTTAAGAGCGCTAATGCTCTTCCAGAGGACCACATGGTGGCTCACAACCATCTTGTAATGAGGTCTGGTGCCCTCTTCTGGC
>LOJH01032592.1:2110-18615 GCA_001685095.1 Ellobius talpinus
GATGACTATCTTAAATGTCACCATAGAACCTTCATCCAGCAACTGATGGAAACATGCAGAGATTCACAGCCGAGCTTTGGGCTGAGCCCCCAAAATCCAGTTGAAAAGAGAGAGGAGTGATAATGAGCAAAGGGGTCAAGACCATGATGGGGACACCCACTGAAACAGCTTACCTGAGCTAATGGGAGCTCACCAACTCCCTCCTGGCAGTGGGGGGAACTAGCATAGGACCAAACTAGGCCCTCTGAATGTGGGTGACAGTACATGGCTAAGGCAGACTGTGGGCTACCGGCAAAGAGACCAGGATTTATCTCTACTGCTTGTACTGGCTTTTTGGAGCTCATTCTCTTTGGAGGGATACCTTGCTAGCCTAGATACAGTGGCAAGAGCCTTGGTTCTACCTCAAAGCAATGTGCTAGACTTTGGTGACTTCCCATGAAAAGCCTTACCTTCTCTGAGGAAGAGAAAAGAATATTTTTTTTGACTATGTTTATTTAGAAACTTTGATAACCTGCCAGAAAAGGCACATGTTGGTGATTCATTCATCAAATACTTACTGGGCATCCTGTTACTACAGAAACAAGTTCTAGGTAGTAGGTCAAAGAAGAACAAAAGATAAAAGATGTTTTCTTGTGACACACACACAAACACAAGGAGAGAGGTGACTCACCAAATAATAAGAACT
Organism: Ellobius talpinus; assembly: GCA_001685095.1. Classification (NCBI taxonomy): domain Eukaryota; kingdom Metazoa; phylum Chordata; class Mammalia; order Rodentia; family Cricetidae; genus Ellobius; species Ellobius talpinus. The sequence continues at coordinate 2,796 of LOJH01032592.1, forward strand.
GAGGTGCTGTACCACAACCACTAGGTAACTGGAAAAGCTACAGTAAGTTGAATGGCCAGTTTTCCTTGAATAAAAGTACACTTTAAGCATGTAAAACTACAAAAGAGTGGGTACTCCAGGAAGCCACTCAAGTTATGAGCCAAAGGTATGAAAGCTGGAGGAGCTTGAAGAAAAGACTTGCATACAAAGTGGTATGGAATACAGAGTTGACCTGAACAAGGTGACTGGGTAAGCACAAAATCCTTATTAGAAACTTCTGAGTGCTTTCCTTAAGAGTATAAATAGAACCAAAGCTACAGAGAAATCCTGTCTTGAAAAGCAAAACTAAACAAAAAACCAACCAAACAAACAAACAAAAAAAGGTGTAAATAGGACATTGAATGGAATTTTAACTTCAGTCTCAGACTTCATTTGAGTACTAAACAGATACTAAAATTTTAAGGATGTACTTTATCTTTTGCAGTTTAACAAAACAAACATAGTCATCTTGGTCCTGGGGTAATCTATCTAAATACTTCTATCTTATATAGATCTAAAAAGGAGTCAGTGAATTGTGAGTCATATTTTCAGGGAGAAATGAATTGTTTTCTTTTCTTTCCCTACACAGTGAAAATTATTTTCACAGAAAAATGCTCCAGACCTATGCTGGCATGCCACAGGAGTGGGGTGGTTTGTAATCTCACTGATGGTAAAACAAAACTGACTTTCCTAGGCTAATGCATGCATGTATATACATGTCCAAAAGACAGTCCACTTTCCTGGATTATCTTGAAGGCTCTTTCCACAGAAAGACAGTACGAGGAAACACAGTAGCTAATCCTCTGCTATCTCTTAGCTCTGTGCCTGTACAGTAAGCTAACCAAGGATGGAAAAATTCAGAAACAAACAAACCTGTATTGACCATGGACAGATTTTTGTCCCTTGCCATTGTTCTTTAAGCAATAATAGCTTAACAGCTCTTTATTAACCACTTAACATTATGTATAGGTATCACAAATAACTCAAATGATTTAAGCACCCACAAAAAGTTTTGCATGGAATATATGAAAAATTCTATGGAACTTGAAGTATTCCTGAATTTTAGTATTTTGGGGAATGAAGTGGGGCGTGAGTATGGTTATCCTGGAACTGGTAGAGAGATGATTGCAGAAGCTATGGTATGAGAGCTTGGGGCAAAGTTCCAAGGGAATAATTAGAAAATCTAATATTCTTGGCCAGGAAAATTTGTAGTATGGAAATCTCCAAAGGGCTCTAAAAAGACATTGAAGACAAAGAACTCCGGCAAGCAAGCTCTTATGCAACACTACTTTCTCTTTCCTTTTAGCACTCACTTCTTACAACACAGCTCACAGGAAACTGAAGTAGCAGAGGAGAACATAAACCAAGTAATAAAATAAGCCATACCCTGTCCTTCCTAACATAGCTACTGTGCTATAGATCAAGAAGAGCTGTAACGAAGGCAGGAATTGTGAACTGGAATCATGGCTTCAGTTTTGATGGGGACTAGATGTTTTTGTTTTTAATGCCTAATAGTGAGATTTGTTTAACAAGATGCCACAATTATAAAAAGGAAAGTAACCAGAAAGTTATCGACTCTTCTAGAGGCCTGAAGGTGAAGAAAAGAAAAAGAACACAGACCCTCAGAGGTTAGATAAAAGCCTAGTTCTTTCCTTTCTGAGCTCAATCATTCAACAAAGCAGTTTTTACTAGCTGACAGAAATAACATGGGTCAGGACACTAGGGAATGAAGTGTATCTGCGTACTTAAGGTGAGAGCAGACAGATGTTCCTCCTCCAAACTTAGGCAAAGCTTTTATATTGTTCTATTACTGACAGAAGCTTAAATTGCTCAATGAAAGTTTGTGGAAAACAGCTTCACTATTTCAAAATATCTCTGAACAGACTGCTTAACTGTAAACTACAGATTTGCAGTGGAAAAATCTACCAAGTGCCATAGTAATTAAATCAATGACCAACATTAGCATCAACAATGGGGCAAAAAGACAAGATGCAAATCTCCTCATGTATATCTGAAGTCAGGACAAAAAAACTGGGCAAATTCACACTGAGGGACATTTACGGTATTAGCAATTATATTAAATGAATAAAACTCTAAAAGGAAGATTGGCAAAATAAATTGGAAAAACTGATCAAACTATATGCTGTTTACAAAAGACATTTTATACTTAAAGACACAAGTTGGAATTAAAGACATACATGTAAGCAGTACCCAGAGATACCTATACACTCACATCAAACAATCCAAACACTGAGACAAAAATTTATTGCTAGAGACAAAGAAAAATATTTTACAAAGACAAAAGGGTCAATTAATCCAGCAGCAAGATGTCTGTAAACATGAAGCAAAACAGAACTGAAGAAACAGTCAACAAAAGAGCAGGAGACCTCAAGGCTTCCAGTGATGGAGAAAACAAACAGAATGTCATAAGGAAATGAAAACTTGAACAACGTTACAGACCAGCTAGACAGAATATCTACAAAGCATTCCAGTTAACAATAGGAAAATGCATTTCCTCAAGTGTACAAGAATAAGGAACATTCTCCAAGACAAATCTGAGACCATAAAACAATTTCCAATGAGTTTAAGGGGAGTAAAATCGCACATGCTCTCTGGACACAGTGAATGGAATTATCATCACTAACAGTAAAATCTGGAAAAATAAAATAATGTATGAAATTACATGATATTCTTCAAATAGGTAAAATGAGAAATCACAAGTAAGATTAGCAAATACTTCGAGATGAAAATGGCGCTGCTTTAAAGGCATAGTCCTCCTGGGTGCTTGCTGCCAGTGAGCACATTCTTTGTCTTTGCTCTGAAAAAGTATACATGGTTCAGCTATCATAGCTGTGGAGGCCTTTGTCAGCTCTATGGTTAGCTTCGAGGAGTAAAGAAACCATAGACGGCTGACTGAAGCCTGCTGATAGCTTACATGGACGGATTATTAACAATGAACAGAGTATCAGAGAGAAGGCACCTAGAACTAGGCGACTGCTACTTTTCCTTTTGACCAAAAAGGTAAGTTTCTAGCTCGTATCAGTGGCTGTTTTCATGTATGATCAGGAAGAAAGGCGGCTGCATAATTGATTTGTATTGCATAACTGTCAGACGATGTTTTAAGTCTCTAGGATCATTGGGAAGAGAAAAACTGTTTCATACATTTATCTATTTCTAAAACTATAAATGAATGAGATGAATGCAATAAAAACTTAAAGGACAATAAAATTACAAGATGAAATAAAGCAGTGTCTACTGAGAAATTTCTAACATAAATCTGTCTGTTAAAGGGAAGTCTCTAGTGAGTAAGCTGACTTCCTACCTCAGATAACTGGGAAAAGAGAAGCCAACCCAGAGAGCAAGTAGAAAAGAGGAAATAAGACTAAAGTGAAATTAATAAAATGCATGAAAGAAAAATACAGAAAATTAAGAACATTTAAAAAAAATTCTAAAAAGAACAAAACTGACAAATATTTAAGGAAGAATTTACTAAATTCAGGATGATAGAGGGGAATGTTACTAGAACTCTGCAGAAATCATGTGACAACAGAAACGTATTAAACCATTCCCGACGACGGGATGTGTGAAGAGGACGGCATGTAGATTTTGTGTGAGTGGAGGTGCCGAGGAGGAAGTAAACTGAGAACTCTGGATAGCAATAGTTAAATACAGTAGAGGGAGATAAAGATGTGGGGCAGAAGGCTGGAGATAAAGGAATGGTTCCTACCTTTAAATAACTGCACAAATGAAAATATATAAACACAATTCTGGTTTCTGAGAACATTATTATTATTGAACCAGCTTTGTTAATATGATATATATTAATTTAGAAAAGATGAATAATTCAAAGGAAAAGAAATCTATTAAACCAAAATGAAAAACTAATTGAAGAAAGTGCTAGACAATGGGAAGATCTGTTTCTGGACAGGCAGAAGCAGTACTGTAGAAATACTACAAACATAATCCACAGATTCAATGCATCCCCATAAAAATTCCAGTAATATGCCTCATAGAACTAGAAAGCAAAATCCTCAAATAGAGAGACAGAAAAGACTCTGGATAACCAAAACAACTCCAAACAGAATGAACATAGCTGGAGGAATCCAATTACTTGACTTCCAACTATACTACTGAGCCACTGTTACAAAGATAGCATGGTACTGGCATAAAAACAGACTAATGGAATATACCAGTGTACTGGAAATAACCCACAAAGTTATGGACACCTAATTTTTCATAAAGGTATCAAAACATACAATGGAAAAAAAAGATAGTAAAGGATGCTTGTGAAACTGAGGATCGACCTGTAGAGGAATGAAATTAGATCAGTATTTCTTATCCTAAAAAAGAAATTCAAAGTGGATCAAAGACCTTAACTTAAAACTTGAAATGGTGGAACTGCTGGGAGAAAACACAGTGAATGCACTTTGAGATACAGGAACAATCCAGAATGTTCAGAAGAGAAAAACCCTACAGAAAAACCCTAAATAGATCCAAGAATTTACAAATGGTTTTAATTTTTTGCATAACAAAGGAAACTAAGGAGAAGAACAGGATAAAATCTTTGCCAGATACACTTCAGATTATACATATGAAGATCTGTGAAAATGAACCACCAACAACCCCACTAACAATAAATGTACTAATGAGATACAAGACAATTTCCAAAGAAGAAATACAAACGACCAACAAATATTTTAACAAGTGCTCAATAGTCTCAATCATCAGAATAATGCAAATTAGAACTATTCTGAGATCTATTTCACCCCGGTCTGAATGGTTACCATCAAGAGCAATAGTAGCCAATGCTGGTAAGGATCCAGAGGGGGAATCCTTTCTCACTGTTGGTGGGAGTGCAAACTGGTGCAATCATTATGAAATCAGCGTGGAGGGCTGCAAAAAAACTTACAATGGGATAAGGAGATGGTTCAGCCAGTAAGGTGCTTGTCAGACAAGTTTGGTTCCTTAGCACCCACATAAAAGCTGGGCACCAGGATAGAGAATTACTCAGTGGTTAAGGGCGCTGGCTGCTCTTTAAAAGGACTTGGGTTCAATTCCCATCATGGCTCATAACCATTCAGGTGTAATTCCAGTTCCAGGGATCCAATATCCTCTTCTCTTCCAGCCTCTGTGGGCACCAGGCAAGCATGTGATGCACAGACATGCATGAGGGAAAAGAGCCATACACATTTGAAAAAAAATACTGGGGCTTGTCTGAGAGATGAGGTGGCAGGGGTGCAGTGGGATGCAGAACCAGAAGGATCCTTGGAGTTCACTGCACTTCAGCCTATTCAAAACAGTGAGATCCAGGTACAGTGATAGACTGTGTCTCAAAAGTGAGGGAAGGAGGGCAAAGGAAGAAGATACGCAACATCAACTTTTGTGCAACATCTGCAAGTGCATACAACTACATGAAGCGTAATATATCCACGCACACACCACCACCGTAAACACAACTAGCATATGGCATAAGTATACCATTTCTAGGCATGTATCCAAAGGACTCTGTTATTAATGCTTATTGCTCTATTAAAAAATTACAAGGAAATGGAATCAACCTACATATCCATCAACTAATGGATAATGAAAATGTTTGTGCATACACACACCACTAGAATTTTATTTGGTTATAAAGAAAAGTGACATATGCAAGAAAATTTATAGAATTGGAAAAGATTAAAATGAGGTAGCACAGGCTAAGAAAGATAAAAACGTCATGTTCCTCATTTGCAACCCTAGTTGTGTGGTTGTATGTGTGCATGTGTGTATTTTCTGTGGTAATGTGTGAGGGCAGAAGTCATGAAACTAGAAAAGGGACACGAGGGGAGAAAAATGATGTAAGGAAGGACACGGGGAGGGTAACAACACACATATTGTAAGAGAATGGAAACAGAATCCTGGGGGCAGAGGGTATGAATGGAGAAGACGAGCAGGGAGATGGGACAGCTCAAGGGGAAGGCAACCCAAACTAAACATATGTGAAAACACTGAAAGGGAAGATGTTACTGAGTAAAAAATAAAATATTTTTAAAACTAAAATGAAAACTAGGGACCATAAAGATGGCTCAGAAGTTAAGAGCACTTGAGGCTCTTCCACAGGATCTGAGTTGAGCTCCTAGCACCCTGCCAGGCAGCTCACAACTGTCTGTAACTCCAACTTCGGAGGAGCGGGGTGTTCTGTGCCTCTTGTCTCTGTGGCACCTACACTCACATGTGTATACCCAATGGAGACACACAGTCACACCTAATAAACAATAATACAAAAATAAATCTCAAAAAAGCGAAAATGAAACTAATACAAACAAACCCTAAGCCCTAGCACACTAAAATCAGCTTTAGGCGATGGGACTTTGTGGGAGTGAAGCGGCCACCGTGCTCTATGGCTGGAATATGAACTATCCCCCATTGGCGGAACTGGGCCATAGAAGAAAGCTGATGACTGGGGGCATGCCTTGGAAGGTTATTCCTGGTTCTGGGTAACTCCCTATTCTCTGCTTCCTGTTTAACATGATTTGAGCCATCTCCTCTTCCACATACTCCTGCTCCCATGGTGTTCCACCCTACCATGAATCTAACAGCAAAAGAGTCAAGGAAAATTTCAGAAAACTGAGCTAGAATAAATCCTTCTCTTCCATTAAGTTGTTCCTACCAGGCCATTTTCTCATGCTTCTTGTCAAACGTGCAGCAAGCATTATAACATCAGTGATTATCTGAACTCTCCACCTACGCCATTTCTGACATCACTAAATTTTCTATGTATACATGCAAAATATAGGGGGAATGAAGATTACAAAATTTGTCTGATCCTAAATGGTTCTATTTCTCATCAGCATTATTACATATAGTCTCAGTAAGTTTAACAAATATTGTCTCCAGTAGAGGACTTGCTTTCAAAGGATCAGGTTTATTATGAACCTGCAGGGCCAAGGGCTGCAATTTGTACCAGACTACCTAAATTCACAAAGCTACTGCCATACTGAATATTTGAGTACCTAGTAGGCTTTTTCCTTTTAAATATACTATACTGGGTGAAAAATGCAAATAGATGGTTAATAGTTACACAAGAAAATCCAAATACATGTAATTTGCCACAATTTTTAAATGCATGCATTTGCCTTTAGCTTCTGGAATGAAGAGTGTACAGATTTGCCTACTGCTGAACCGCAGCCAGCACACCACCTAAGACAGCGATGGGGCCATGTGGATTCTCAGTACTGTTTACTCTCCAGGCTCACTGGCAGAGCCACATTTTACTTGCAATTAATGTTAGTTAATAAAAATCATTTTCTCCATATACCCAACTTGTTTTCTGGCCAACAAATGGAAACACAAGACTTACATGGCACCGTTGTTCCAAATCTAGCAGGATTCAGCACTATGAATCTATTTTTCAAGCTTCTTCTGCCCACACCTTGAGCTCCTATCAACACTAATGTTTTTCGCTGGAAGGGTGGCATTTTTGCTACTTCCTCATAGATCTGAATTTCATGGCGATCAAACTCTAAATGTGAAAGTAATGGGACAACATTATAGTCAGTTATACTTTATATACACAGAAAGATATCTCGGTATTCTGTATGCTAATGGTCTTCTTGTCCTGATAGTTAACTATCACTTGATTTGTGCATGTCTGACATAGGCTTGTTTTTACAAATTTAGTAGGTACAAAAAATTATTTTATATCTTGATTTAAATGTTTGTACCCACTCATTTGCCCTTAGACATTCATTTACTATGCTAGAAAATTCTTGAGTTTCATGTGTATTTATCAATACACATTAAAGGCTTCATATGGGCAATTTGTCAGTAGAAATGATTACCTTAACATCAATCAAATTACCGTTTATGCAATTTACATTAAAAAGTGTGTGTGAAGTAGAGAGAACAGAGGACATCTGCTTGGCTGCTTCACTTGTACAGGCTGAGTAGGCCAGCTCCAGTGATAGCACCCTCACATCTAAACACCAAGATCCCAGAATTTATACATAACTTAAAATGCTGGAGAAAAGAGCATTTTCAGTAGACTATTGCCCCAACCTATAAACTAAGTCAATGAAAACGTTACAAACTTTGCTAAAAAATTTAGTGATATATAGTTAATGAATAATAAAACCACAGTGATTCTGAACTATCATGACACCCATCAACACTGCTTGACTCTACCTGCAGTAATAACACTTCATCCTTACTTTATTATCTTAACAATTCTTTCTTTGTACAATTTCTTCATAGTAAATTAAACCAATATCGGAAAGAAAAAACACCATTTCTCCCTCCTGTATGATTTTGTTTATACTGTGTTTTTTATTACTAGTATAGGGGTAGTTTTGAAGTCAAGAAAAATAAATATGATTGCTTCCAATTTTAGCCAATTTCAGGAAGACATACAATGCACTTTGAGCACATTTCCTTGCAGCCTGCTACCTTTCCTTTTCTCATTCTTTCCCTCACTCTTTTTACTTCCCTAGACAGTTTCCCTTCTCCTTTAATGTCAACTGTACATATATGACTTTATGTATCTATATAAAATCTAGGGTCCACAAGTAGGAGAAAAACATATTGTTTGTGTTTCTAAGACCAACTTAATTTGTTAAAAAAGATTATCTTTAGCTGTCATCTATTTTTCTGCAATAGAAACTTCATTCTGTAGTGTATACGTACCACATTTAATTTCTCCTGTTGACGGTCACTTAGCCTAGTTCCGTAACTTAATTCTTGTGAACCGTGGTGCAATTAACAATGATGTAGAATATTTCTGTGGTGTTATTCTGAGTCCCTCAGGTAAATATCCAGGAGTGGGGAGATAGTGTAATGTGGACAATTCTATTCTATACTGATTTCTACAATGGCTGAACTAGTTGAATTCCTACTGTTAGTGCAGAACCACTCCTTTTTGTTCATATCCCTGCCAGAATATAATTTTCTCAATGAATACCATTCTGTATTCTGTATGGATGATAATCTCAATGTAGCTTTAATTTACATTTGTCTCTTGATGGGTGCGGAAGTTTTTTTGTTTAAATCTGTAATGCACCCAATTGGTCTGATGTTTTTTTTTTAATTTTCCTTTCTAGTTCTGGGGATTGAATCTAGCACTCTGTACATGCTAAGGAATGACTACACCCCAGGCCTTTGATTTGAGGAATTTTTAAAAAACCTTTTCAGTTTTTGATGCATAAATGACAAATAGGAATTGTATATTCTTCAAGTATACATCTTGATGATTTGATATGTTTAACTGTAAAACAATCTTGTCATAATTGCCATTACGTTTCCTTTAAAAACATATTCCTTTCTTTAAGATGAAAGATTTAGAGAAAGGCAGAAGGATTTCGAGTTTGAGGGCAGCCTGAGCTATCTAATGAAAGTATAGGATAACTGTTTTAGGCTGGCCTATACTAACTAGTGAATTCTAGGCCAGCCTAAACATATAGAAATACCTTCTCTCAAAAATTCAAAACCTAAAAGATTTGAGAAAGACTATTATAATACTCTCACTAGATTAGATGAGTTATTTGGTCCCTTGCAAATATGTACTTGACAATGTTATGGTACCATATAGTTCTCCTTAATCCTAACTCTAATACCTTCATAAAGACACTCTGTCCATTAGAAATGTCACACGCATTACTATATCGAAATGCCCTATGTAAGTATTGATAATAACATTCCTCCTGCATTAATACAAGGATAAATCCTAGTAACTTCATCCTGCTGTAAATTATATTCAAGTTGGGACTTAAATAACAATTTATTTATTACATTTCATCATGTGTTCACATGCCAGACCCAGTAAATGGCACTAATATAAACTGCATTCATTTCAAATTACATGTTCAGAGATTAAAACACGTTAACTAGTAATAAAGCTATTTATTTTGATCTTTCAAAGGGATTTTAAACACACCTGCATTCCTAGTTGTGAGGTACATCATCTTCTTCTTTTTTTTGTTGCTTATAGTTCCACAAAAGGGTCCTGAAGGATGACAAGACCAGTATAATTCAGAAGATAAGTCGAGATATGAGCTTAAATTGCCCAGTTATGTTTTATGAGGAGGTAGGAGAATAACCTCCTAAGGGAAGGGTAAATTTTTCACTGAATTTTGATACTCTACCAGTAGGTGGCAGAAAAAGATCAAAACTTACTATAGGGAGGAAAAAGCAGATGCACAGGAAAGATTAATTCTCCATGAAGTCCAAATAAATTGATTTGTGTATTCAGAAAAAAGAAGCAAAGAAAGGTGTGCCCAGCCCCTGCCTGTTTCTTGAGTTCAGCTCTTCACCTGAATTGTCCCAGTCTCTGCGAACAAATGCCTTTCTCTTCTCTTCCAGGAACTGGCTTGGGATCAGACCAGCACTTCCGCCCTCTTTCACATGGCTAGCCTAGAATCAAATTAATATCTCAGTGACCAAAATTTTAGACAATAGTTTAGTAAGTAGGACAACTGCTGATTACTTAAATTTAGTTTGATATAAAAAATAACCTTTCAATTCATAGAACTATGTTAAAGCATTTCAATACCGCCATACTAGGAACCACATGTATGGTAACTGGTAGTGATGTTTTAAAACTCTCATTAACAATAATGCACAGGCTCCTCGAATGTAAATGTTTCATTTATTGATAGATTGTGTGTGTGTGTGTGTGAGAGAGAGAGAGAGAGAGAGAAGAGAGAAGAGATGGTGGGAGGGAGAGAAAGAGAGAGACAGAGACAAAGTCAAAGAAAGGAAACAAGAAAGCTATTTTATACAAAGAAGTGATAAGGGGGTGTCTCATCCAGTATCCTTTACAAGCCACTGACTACTAACCTCAATCCTAGAATGTTATTTCCCAATGCCAAATCAATAGAAAGGATACTGGGAATACAGAGTGTAAATTTTAATTCATCCTAATAAGAATCTGCATATACCAAAGTAATGAATTTGAAATAGGTAAAACATCTAGTAGCATAAAAACCTTATCATTAAAGTGTATAAAATAAAAATATTTATGTGTTTGTGTCTGTGTGCAAGATTACATGAGTGTAGGCACCCAGAGGCTAGAAGAGGTGCACAGAGCTCCTGAAGCTGGTGTGAGCAACCCAACATGGGTACTGGGAACTCCCTGAGAGCAGCAAGGACTCTTAACAAGCTAAGCCGTCCCTCTAGCCCCAAAACAAGTGATATTTTTAAACGGCAATTACCCATATTCCAGTGTTAAGTGTGTTTCTCCTTATAAGGGACAGAAAAATCTATTTCTCAGTTTTTAGTAACCTTGAAAAGTGGAATTAGAGTAAATCTGTCAAAATGAAGAAAGAGACTCAAATGACGATGAGAGGTTAGAGATCTAAGAGGTGGCATGCACAGAAAATAAAGCAGGGATACCTGGCCAGGGGTGGGGACACGAAACAATCAGCCTTAGGCAGTACAGTGAGAAAGCTTCTAAGTATTTCAGTAAAGACCTCTTGAAATCATAAACTCTTGTTTACTGAACCCATTTCTTAGTCATCTCACCATGATACACTTAATACTAAAAGTGTCTTCATTTACATGCAGGGCACACTGCACTGAGGCTGTTCTTATCCTGCAGACCATCCCTCTGCATAAGTCATTTAATTCACCACTGCTAACACCCGTTACCAGCAACTGTTACTTTCGTATTTGGTACTGGGTCCAGGAGCCTTTCTTCTTTCACCCTGAGGCCATAATCAGCTCTGAGAATGGAAAAGATTCTAGATTTCTATTTGTCATTTTCTTCAATTTTGAATACTGTGTTTATCAAGTGATATAAACAACTGCAAAAACAGATTAGGAAACATTGACAAACAATGACTCCAAGTGGGTTCTTCTTGGTGTACAACATATTTGAAGGCGACTGCCCATGTGAGAGAACTGCTTCACCTTAGACCAGGGGGCAGTGCCACAGGTAGGTTATGTCTGCTTTCATTAGCAGCTACTCACAAATTCTCTCTCAATTTGGTCTTCTGTCCACAAAGTTAACAGACATAAAAAGGAGCTATTCATGCAGGAAAACTCATGAGAACAAATGCTTCCTAAACTTTTAGATACCAGCCAGATCAAAGATTAAAAACACAAAAAGTAGTTGAGGGATTTTTGAGAATAAAACCAACCTGCCACCAATTTGGGTCTTCTCTGTTTACAATCTGAAGAATTTCTCCTTTCGAAAACTTCAGTCCCGCTTCTTTGCAGGGTATCAGGTTATCATTGAATGGATTATAATCAAAATGACACTTGACAAATACCTAAAACACAGCACAGTGAAAAAGCCTTATGTGTAACATTAAGCACTGGATGTTGAAAACAAACCACTGTGGTTTAATTGTAACAGACACTAAGTATTTCAGACAAAAAAACTTATTCTTCTAAATAAAAATCAATTTATCAGAATATTAATATGACTTGGTATTATTGAAAATTATACATGTATGCTACATTACAATTTTGTGCATTTTAAAAGCTCCTTTTTCTTTTCTGTGACTGTTCTACCACTCTTAAGACCTACACTGACACCAACAAGTGTGACAACCACTCTATTCCACCTTCTCCAATCTTTACACTTGATTTCCCAACAAACACTGCATAGTTTTTAATTTAAATAAATGTCATTGCAATTAAAATCCTGAAACAGTAGGTGCAGTTAGTTTAAAACATGGACTCTGACCTATCAGAGAGTGCACAGACACCTTGAAGTCTAACTAAAACAACAAAGATCATCTTTAAGTGAGACCTGAAATATATTCAGTAACCTTAAAAATTAATAACTCAGTTTTATTTATAATAGTGTATTTTAATCAGTTACACTTGCCAAAACTAATGAGAAAAATACTTTCCTAAAATCTCCTTACCATGATTTATATGTTTAAATTTATATCAGCATTAAATTACTTAAGAGACAAAATACTAGAAAGGTCTTAACTATTTTCCAATTTAAATTCAAACATACACATTTCTCTAAAATTTGTTTTATTAATAAAAGTATGCCAGTTACACTGTTACTTAAGATGTCCAGAGCTTGCAACATACTGCTTATTTAATTTGAATTCTAATCATTTTTAATATTTGATGAAAAGTTTAAATCAACTGTTTTCTTAAAATAGACATGCTTCATACATATTTATAGAAATTCAAATTTTTTACAGAAAAATTTCAGCATTAATCAGCAGAAAAATTCTAATAAGCAGAAATGCATACAAACAGCCAAACTAACAATGTTACTTTTCATGTGTATCATACGTCTACAACTAGAAACAAACAAAATATTCAAACAGTACAAGTACATATATTGTATTATTAGTATGCTCAAAGAACTACAAAAATGTGAAAGATGCATAGGAAGATATTTTTAAACTTCTGGATATATGTGATCTTGATAGAAAGCTCTAGACCATCTGCAACAACTCAACAACTTTGCAAAGCCTAAAAAAATCAATGCTTAAACAAACCAGGAAGCTATATTTTCCTAAGATAAATTTTAGAAGTATCTAAGAAGCAAGCATGCAAACAGTATTAAGACTGCTAAACTGTGACAGGTGGCTAACAAGTTTGGCATGCAGCTCAAGGCTCTGGCAATGAACAATTCAAGATGACAAAGTTTAACCGGGGTAAATTTAGTTGACGGCTAAGACAGAACAACAGGAATACCAGAAAACGTTCTCACATGATATCATACCTGACGGACGTGGGCTGGATGCCTCTCCATACTGGCGTAACTCTAAAAATATATTTTTCAATTGCATAAAGAAAACAAACTTTTAACTTATAACTTAAAATATAAATAATCTACTGGCTCATTTTATTACATCACTCATTTGGTAAAGCCACTGCCTCCCTAATTAATTGTCCACAGGTTATAATACCTATAAAGAAGTATTAATGACACAAGCAAAAAGTTATAGGCATTTGACATGAGGCAGAGAAGGGACTGCACGAGAAGTTATAAAAATAGCAGTATATTTCTTACTTCTGGAGAAAGCCCACCAAATGGAAAACCTCAAGTCATCTAAGTGAGAGTATTTATCATTCTTGGTTGTGGGATAATACTTTGCAAGGTTACAAGCATTTTCTAAATTTCAAACATTTATTTCCTGTTCAGAGAGGCCAATATCCAACTCAGATGTAAAAGGATTACCAAAAGGCATTAATTCTTTGGCTTATTTAAACTGCTTTTAGAAGATTACCCTCAAGCTCCAAAACTCAGATTAATCTGGTTTTACTTTGGTAAAATTTATCTGAAAAATCAGTTGTCCTAGCCTTTGATCTAGGAGTTTTATAAAATCTTTAAAATCATTAAATAGAATATATTGACTTACTGTATTCTATGAACTGCACTAATAGTTTTTGAATGCCAACTGAACATTCTCAAGTTACTAAACACTGAACAAAACATTTCAGTTCTGTACTCTTACCATCAAAGGAAAACCTGAATGACCAACAATTTAAAATGGACATTAGAGAAAAGGAAGTCCAATAGCTTTGAAGCAAAGATTCTTAAACTATTAAGAGTAGAAATGAAAATTAAAATTCTATTAGGACAACACTTTCTTCCTATCAACTAGAAAAAATTCAGATATTTGACATTCTGCAGATAAAACTATGGGCTAATAGGGATTTTCCTAACAGGCTGGTGGAAGAATGTTCTAACCTCTTGGAAGAACAATTTGGCAGCAATAACCAAGATTACAAAGACATAAACCCTCTGACCTAGTAATCTACTTCTGGGAATGGATTCAGCAGTTATATTAATCAGACACATGTGAAGTAATTTATATACAATACTAGTAACTACTGAACTATTCATTATATCAAAAGATTAGGAGCACTCTATGGCAATGATGAATGGCCCAAAAAGACCTACATGATGATAATATACCAGCCCACATGCCAATGATGAGGGGGAAATTTCAAGTTTCCACCTCTATACAAAGAGCTCCAGGCAGTCAACAGCTGCTGCAAGGAAGACATGCAGTCATCTCCAAGGACAAGAGCCCCTGATGTGCTATGGAGTCCCAAATGGTCAGCTCTAAACACTTGTGCATAAAGCTACACAAGATGGGTTCAGTAAGTTGTGTGTGTTGTTTAACAATAATAGTTTTGGAAGAGGAAGTCACATATTTAAGAGGGTATAGAGGACACAGGAGGTTGATGTGAACAAAGAAGGGTAAAATAATGTAAAATAAAGTTTTTATATACCAATTCTCAAACCCTCCAAAAGTTTAAATTTAACAACAACAACAAAGCAAACCTGAGCAGGCATACAAAAAAATAGGAGCAGAAAACCCGGAACAGGAAGAAAAGTCAATTAAGAATAGTCCAGAACACCCAGGCGTAGTGGTATGCACTGTAATCCTAGCACTTGGGAAATAGCAAAAGGATTAGTTTAAAGTCATTCTTAACTACACAGTGAATAGGAGGCCAGCCTGGACAACATGACAATGTGCTGCAAAAATGTAACAAATCAACTAACCAAGTCAACCCCCCCAAAAAAACCAAACCAATACAAAACAAAAAACCAAAACAAACAAAAAAACAGAAATAGCAAATATGAAGCAATTAACAAACTGTACTTAGTACAACCAATTGTGTTGATTTGTGCCTATAAGCCTAATATTTGGGAGGTTAAGGCAAGAGATTACCCACAACTTCAAGGCCAACGTGGGCTAGAGAGTGAGAACCTGTTCCAACAAGACCAGTAAAATAAACACATAAATTGTACATAGTATATTCCTATTTTCAAGAGATTATAGGAAGAATTCAATGGACTGCTAAGCTTAACATGCATATATGTTCTAAAGGAATCTTGCCT
>LOJH01032593.1:395-13767 GCA_001685095.1 Ellobius talpinus
TATACATAATCCAGACTCTGTGAATTTTCCATTTTTATGTGGCTTATTTTTCTTCACTTCTTTTAATCTATGACTATCTGTATTCTGTCTCTTTAAAGACTTCACCCTTTTTAAAGCATTAACTTTATTTTATGACTCTCTATACTCTTTTTCTTTTCTCTCCCAAGCCTACGTGCATATATCTAACACTCTGATCCATTTAGAGGTCGTTTATTTCTGAATATGTCCTTTTGTGAATCTGTAATTCTTTACTGTCTAGAAGAGCTTTTAAAATGCTAAGCAGCTTGGTTGCAGCTGCTCTGGATGTTGGCTCCACCTCTCTCCAATTTTAAAAAGGAGGAAGCATCACCAGTGCTAGATCTGGGGCCACCAGGCAGAAGCCGCACTCAGCAGTTCAACCCCAAGAATGAGCATGCGGCACATAAACCCTTTTTTATCTGAGTTACAGCCATATCTGCCATGCAGAGCACTGAGCAGCCTTGAAACATCTCTGTGTATGGCAGCAGGAATCTGCCATACTCTCCTGCCTGTGCAAGCCTAGTAGACCTGATCCTGCTTCATGGTCTTGGAGTACTTTCTCCCAGATCCCGAATAGGCACACAAACATCCGGTACTCTAGATAGTAATCCTTTGTTCATCATATATTTCATAAAGATTTTCTCTCAGTCTGTAGGTTATAATTCTGTGTTCATTAGATAGTTGATAATGATTTTCTCCCATTCTGTAGGCTGTAATCCTTTGTTCAATAGATAGTTGATAATAGTTTTCTATCATTCTGTAGGTAGTACTACTTTGTTATACAGTTGATAATGATTTTCTCCCATTCTGTAGGCTGAGTCTTCACTTGACTATTTCCTTTACTCTACAGAAACCTTCCAATTCAACAAAGTTTTAATTTTCAGTTGAAATTGACCTCATTTCCTTAGTGACGAGGGTCCTATTTAGAAATGCAATACCTATATCCATATCTTATAGCATATTCCCTGAGCTAAAAAAACTTTCCTATCCACCAGCTAACTTTCACTGGGTCATGTGTTACTTTGCATAATAATGGGAGAGGAGAAACATCAGTAATCTTACTACGCTTTGAACCTAATAATCCCTAATATAACATGACCTGCAATGTGTACCTAGTTGTGTGATAGTGGCACATTTGTTATGGTAGTAGACAATCACCTTCTTGTTACATTTAAGGCCTGTTGCACAGAAAGAAATTCATGCCTGACACTTTAAAACCAACTAGAATCTTCATGGCTTCAGTTGTTTGACTAAGGTGACCCATAGGGCACCTGAGACTTTATCTCATTATTAAATAAAGCCAAACAAGACTTTATAGGATGCTATGAAAACCAGTGAGTAAACTATGCTCCAAAGGCTATTTTAATTGGTCACTAAAGAGGCTGAGAATGAGAGAAGATTGAGAGTTCTTGCCTAAACAGAACATTGTATCACCCCATCGGAGGCTCAGGGGATATCATGGAAGTGGGAATGGAAAGAATGTAAGAATCAGAAGATCAAGAAAGGCTGTGAAATCCTATATTCTAAGCTTGGCATAGCCATTGTAAACAAATTCACAGCAACTGTGGCTGCCTGCATGAATCTGCTCGATACTGGACCTATCAACAATCAATCACAGAAACATATCTAATCTTGCTGAATATTGACTTCTGGTGAATTCTGGAGAAGGGGCAGTAGTACTCTTGAGTTTTGTGCCCACACATTAGCTGACTATGCTCTAATGGATAGTTCAAGAGTCATGACCACATAGATGTCTCTGGTTAAACTTAATGGGTTGCAAAGATGAAATAAAAAGACACAAATGTATGAAAGTGACTTGTAAGGAGAATGGAGGTTGTGTTGAAAAGAGAGGTTAAGGAATGGGAGTAATTGGAATGTATTAGATACACATAAGATATTGTCAAAGAAGAAATTTAATAAATGTTACATAAAAAAGAAAACCAAAAAGTATGAAATTGACTAAAAATAAATCTATTAAGAATGATCCATGAGATAAGAAGAAATGGAAACTTCAGTATGAAAACTTCACATTACTCAACAAACAAAATATTTAGAAACAGCAGAATGTAAAGAACATGAAGAATGAGTTGAAATACCTTGAGAAACAAAATAAAATACTCTTGGTGTCTACAATATAAAGTTTACATATTGTGGAAAAGCAGCATATGACTTACATGTCTAGGTTTTAGTTCTTTGTTGCTATAAACAACATGGGTTAGGCATTGTGTTAATAAGCTGAGGTAAGAAGAGAGTCAGGACCCTCATCAAGCAGAATAACTAAAAATTTAACCTCTAATTCTGTGTCTCCTCATTGCCCTGTCAGGTGATAAGTAGATTAATGGCATGAAATAGTGGCACTTATCACTCACTGTGGTTAACTGACAGATAATCAGAATGTCTCTGTAAACACTTTTCTCTGTGTATTTAGAAAACACTGGCTCTTTTGAAATATTGTAGAATAGAATGATTTAGCATAACAAAAAAGAACTGACAATAACCAATCCTGCCTGTCTGGGTGTTCCCTTTTTTGTCGACTTTTGTCAAACTGGGGGCTTAGTCATGAATTCAAACAATGGCAGTGGAAGATGGGAAGGTCTTTTGATAATACTGTGGAATATGCAGTTTTCTTTTCTCTACCTCTTCTTTCTGAACTGTAAGTGCCTTTCAATAGTCCCAAAGCATGTGTCAACATGCTTATTGGAACACTTGAAATTGCCGCTATTATCTCTCCCTGAGTCAAATATTTTCCATTTGCAATATCAAACATTTAATTACAATACAAATTATATGGTATAATCATGTAACTGTAAACATAGAACTCATTTCTGTCCCTCTGTATTTCTCATTTGTTGACTAATTACTTTCTCTATGAGACACCAAGTGACTCTTATAAATACAAACCTCCTGAGGATATAAAGGTTAATTTTAAAGTGGCTACAAATATTCAGTAACATTATAATTAAGAGTGAGTTTTGCAATCCCAAAGCCTTCTAACACACCAGCAAGTAGCATGAGTAAATCTGTACTAACATTGGAAAAATTTAGAATGCCTTTGGATTCTTCCTTTCATTCAATCAATTGGATTTTGCATAAAATGTGAACAAGAGTAAGAGTTGTCATTATTCTGAAGCCATATCCTCAGTAAGTGGATGTATATGCTTATATAGATTTGTGTGTAACACACACAAACACACACAATACACATTGTATGTAAGTATGCTGATAAAAGATAGCCACAGCATGATTTTGAGTTATGCAAATTAGAGACCAGACATATTTTGGAATGATTCACTAAGTTACAATGAAGAAATCTGCTCATGAGATACAAAAGGTTCTAATGACAAGATTTAACCCACAAGCTAGGAAGTTATCTCTCATAAAACAATAACAAAAGACTCTGAGAATCCATAACTACCCACTCTGATTCTGACCATACCTGGCATGAATTTATAAATAGGTGTTAGGAAGCACAGAATCTATGATATTAAAACTAAAATAGTTTTTTGAGGGCACTAACCTTTTTCTCCATAGCTTTAGATTACCACTGATTAGATTTTAGCTCATTAGTTTAGTTCTTAATATGTGGTAATTTTTAAAAGGGTCACATAGTGAATTTTTCTAATAATAGGTAAAGATGAATTGAAGTTGTGTACTAATTTAGATTTTATATGTTAACTGTTTCAAGTTAGTGCCAAATCACTTAACATTTCATAACAATATATTTTCTGGAAAATAAAAGTTGGTAGTATCCAATAATTATTTTCAAAACTGTAGACTACTCTGAATTTGATCTTTACCTATCCCACCTTTGATTCATAATATCAAAGGCATCAGTATTGCCGTTTTTCTCATGTTATCATTCTAGGGTTACCTCATTTTCCCTTTAAGTTTTACCAGTTGAGTAAATTATTAATCAGAAAGAAAGTGAAGATTGATTACAAGCATATGGTTCAATTAAATCTGTACTTAAAACATATCCAAGAATTCCACTGCTTCTTAGGGCTGCATTATTTTCTCAGATGCTAGATGTGCCTTTCTCAGAGTGCTTTCCACTGGTGTCTTTGCTCCTGCCTCCCACGAATGCACACTCAGTCCAACTCTAGAGTGACCTTTGAAAGTGCAAGTTTATGTCTATTGAATACCCAGTGGCCACATATATCTTTCAGATTCATCCGAGAGTAAAGTCTGGAGTCTTTTGTTGTGAGCCCAACAGCTCTGCAGGTTCTCGGTTTGCATTACTTCTTTGAGCTTACCTCATAAGTCTTTCTTTCTCTGTCGACTGATGAAAATATTCCAAGGTGTCAGCTCCTTGATTCTTTTTTTAACTCAAAAGAAAGAATTCAGCTGAGAGACATAGACAAGTAGAGCAAAGCAAGATAAACATCAGAGAAAGGAGAGTGGACTGACATAAAGGGAGAGTGTGTGGAATCTAATGGTCTGAGTTCTACTTTGTGAATTGCAGAAATTTTAATGACTATACATGATGCAGGATGACCTTTTGCCCTATTCGAAGTCTTGTAGACTGGATCTACATTTTATGGTTTGCAACCCATATACAACCTGAAAATCCCACTACTGTGTGTGTGTGTGAAAACCATAATGCAAATGGCATAACATGATTGATATAAATGATGTTATAATTAGCATAAGGTTTTCTGAGGTTATATACTTTTAGTTAATGCCCACCTATGGAAACTGAGAAAGTCTCTTGGTAAGTTAATGACTTATTAATTGGGAAGAACCTAAATGCTGTGGAATATTACTTTAAGGTCAGTTACATTTGTTTATTCAGTGGAATGTTTGTTTTAAGATGCAAAGATGTGTTGCATTCTTTTATGTTGCATTTGTTTAACTCTGTGAAGCTGTGATTCTTTGCCTGTCTAAAACTCTTGATGGTCTGATAAAGAACTGAATAGCCAATAGCAAGGCAGGAGAAAGGATAAGCGTGGATGGCACGCAGAGAGAAGAAATAGGAGGAGAAATGTGGAAGGAAAGAGAGAAGATGGAACAAAATAGAACAAGGAAAAGGAGGAGGACATCAGGGGCCAACCACCCACACACCATGGAGTAAGACTCAAAGTAAGATTTACAGAAGAGACAGGTAAAAGCCCAGAGACAAAAGGTAGATGGGGAAAATTAAGAACAGCTGATTTACTAGAAACAATGCCTGCTAAGGCCAGGCATTTGTAGTTAATAATAAGCCTATGTGTGTAATTAGTTTGGGAGCTTGGAGGCAGACCGCCCAAAAAGTAAAAAGCAAAAGAGTAAAAAACAGCCAACACTTTGACATTTCAATGTGGGGCTAGAATAAAATAAAACCCAAAATACCTAACTCTAACCTCCATGGTATCAGGAAGGGGCATTTTGAACTAGAAGGCACATCTGCCAACACATAGCTGCTATTTTCTGTGTTCTACACATATCCACTCCTTGCTCAGCCTCCTAAACACACCAGTCTCTTGTCTATTGTTAATAACCACACAGACATGCTTTTTTAAAGTTACTTATTTGATCAAGAAACAACTCCATATGAAATTACATCTTATCTCATCTAAAAGCTAATAACTGATATCCACATTTCACAGATGTTATTTTTCTCTCGGCCTCTTTCTTTGATGTATTATTTATTTTATCCATCTTGTTTCCTTTTCACTTTCCAGATAATATATAATCTATGAGAAAAGGACTTTTAAGTCTTGTTTGTTTTTAAAATTAAAATTTAATTCTATCATTTTGCCCTTCCTTTTTCTACCCCCATGTAATTCCCCTTGCTCTGTCTCAAATTTATAGTCTTTTTTATTTAGTAGCTCTTGCACACACACATTATCCTAAATCAATGATTATGATTTGCACATTCCATATAATGTTATTTTTATAAACAATTTCAGGACTGACCAGTGGTATTGGATAGCCATTAAGGATACTGCCCCGGGGAAGACTATTTCTCTCACTTTCAGGATTCCTTTGTTGACTATAATTCTTTTTCTAAAATTAGACCTCCAGGAGATTTCCCCATCTTTGTTACTATGTATAGTGCTGTTGTCCTTCCCAGGTCTTAGCAGCCATGTTTGTGAGACATCATGGGTGCAGTTTCTATGATATTTCTAGGAGATAATATTTCAGAGCAAAGCCCCTGTTCTCCTCTTCTGCCCCCGAGCCTTGCTGCAGAGGTTGTGCTGTGGATGGGTTGGCTGGAATTGGTTCCATAGTTACTTGTTCTCAATATTTTGATTGATTGTGGTTTTCTGTAATTCTCAGGCTCTGAGTTATATCTTCCCTGGAACACAGAATCTTCCTAATTGCACTGACTGGAAGATATAAACAAGAAAATGTAAAACTGAAGGTATAGGGAGGTGGTAAAAATCCTAAGGAGTAGGTAGGGTCTAGGAGATATTTAGTTCATTGTGCCTGTATCCTCAAAGGAACTATGGGATCTTAGTCCCCTCCTCTTCTGTCTTTTTTGCCAGGTCATGAGTTATTTTGTTCTGCCACACACTTATTGCTATAACATAGCAGCTCACCACAGACTCCAAACTAATGAGACTAGCTGGCCATGTGGTGTGGGACAATGGTCTGTATTATGTCAATTATATTTTGAATAAACACCGCT
Source organism: Ellobius talpinus (assembly GCA_001685095.1). NCBI lineage: Eukaryota > Metazoa > Chordata > Mammalia > Rodentia > Cricetidae > Ellobius > Ellobius talpinus. The sequence continues at coordinate 7,024 of LOJH01032593.1, forward strand.
TGGCCAGTAGCCAGGCGGAAGTATAGGCAGAACAACCAGACAGGAACTAGAGATGGAGCAATGAGAATTCTGGGAAGATGGAAGCTCTTTCTGCAGTCCTGACCCAGCCACAGAAGAAGCAAGATGTGATTGCCTCATTGAATAAGGTACTGATCCATGTGGCTAGCTCAGACAGGAATAATGGGCTAATATAAGTTATAAGAGTTAATAAGCCCAAGCTAATGGGCCAATCAGTTTATAACTAATGTAGACCTCTGTGTGATTTCTTTGGGACTTAACAACTGCAGGACCAGTTGGGGCAGAAAACCACAGACAAAAGTCATGGACTGGATTTCCAAAATCATGAAATAATTTAACCTTTATAAACTTTAATCTTTATAACTTGATTACAAGACCTTATTTTTAGTAACAATATAAAGTTACAAAGCACAAATAACTTATTCATATTTTTAGGTTTGGTATAACAAGTGTTTTCCCTCACATATTTTGGGCACAAGCTCATGATCGTTTGCACTCACTTGACTTTTGCCTGATAGAAGTTATGAGACTCCCAAGGTTATGTTTTCCACAATAAAGATTTTATGTCCTTCTCCTTTAGGGTGGTGTCTATGTTAGGGTCACTACAGCTGTGATGAAACATCATGACCAAAGCAACTTGGAGAAAAAAGGATTTGTTTGATTTATACCTTCATATCACTGTTCATTAATGAAGGGCATCAGGACAGGAATGCAAACAGGGAAGAGTCTTGGAGGCAGGAGCTGATGCAGTTGCCATGGATGAGCACTGCTTACTGGTTTGCTTCCCCGTAGCTTGCTCGGCCTACTTTCTTATAGAATGCAGAGCTATTTGGGGCATTATAGAAATCAGAGGCTTTCCTGATGGCTTTGAATAAATATACTCAATGTGTTTCATGATTGAAAGGAAACACATTAATCCAATAATCATTCTGAGTCATTGTTACCATGATTGGTCAAACTAACTTTGGCCTCTCTCATTGAATAGTTTCCTATCATATTTAACTAAAACATTAAAGTGATGTTTAGAGATATATAACTCTACTTTGATGCTATCAATAGAACAAAAAAGTGAGATTATGCATGTTTTATCTTCAATGACAGTCAATTTTGTTCTGAGATTTAGAAAGTCCTGCCTTCTGACCTGAGTTGCAAGGATATACCTGTCTTCATGGCATCGTTGACCATTCTTCTGCCTTTCTTTAATGAATTGCACTTTGTGCAATCTTAAAGCTGTTTGACTTTTATTTCAATTAATGGCACCTTCTGTTCACACCACATTCTCCAGTAACCGCCTTATAAAATTGTTCCTGAACTTCAGGAGAAGCCCCAGTCTCAGGTGACATCTTTATCTCACTGTTGTGAGATACCAGGCAGGAAAGCCAGTCAATCTGCTGAAGTCCTGCTGACAGAGCCTGTGAAACAGATAAAGAGCGATGTCCTAAGCTTTTAAGTTTGTGATAATTCATTCTTCTGCATTTGTGACACACTAAAAGCAACCAAAACTATAAACTTCATAGATCTCAATCTCCCCCCTCTTCTGGATTTCAATTTGGGTATCTTAGTGACTTATTTAAGGTAGAAGAACTGCTGAAAACAATATCATTATTTAAGTCCAGATGGTATAGATGTAGTGTTCATTCCTCTTTCTCCCCATTCTTAAGAGTTGTTGGTTTAACTGGAAAAATGTCTAACTACACTATAAATATTTGTTCTTATTCACACAGATAAGAGCAGATTTTACCATTAATCAAGGAAATGTCCCCTTACAATAGAAGAAGACCATTTACAGAAAACTACAACCAATAAATATCCAGAGTCATGGAGCCCAGTTCCAATGGACACATTTACAAAATACTTTCACAACTAAGGCTCAGGGAACATTGTCAAAGATGGAGCAGAAAGGCTATATGAACCAAAGTATTGGGGGGGTTGTTATGAGATTGTATCCCTTAATCATGTCAGAAGCTACATACATAAAGGATCACCAACATGGATGTTTAAACATGAGCTAGACAAGGACAACAGCAATAGATATGTCTAGGTAGAGAGGGCAAAGCCCATGAGGTCTTAACCCTGTACAAATAGCTACAGGCATCTAGGAATACTGGGATCAGAATTAAACTTCCATAGAGAAAAGTAAACCAATTGGTTATCCCATGCCAAATAGTCAGCCTTGATAATGGACATTTGGTTAATAGTATACAGACTAGGAAGCTTATATTTAAGAATGTACATTATATATCTATAGATAGATAGATAGATAATAGATATAGATATATGGAAAAGTAATATATGAAAAAAGAGACCATGAAACTTGAAAAAGTATAAGTGTTAGTGGGAGGATTTGGATGAAGAAAAAGGGAGGGAGAAATGATATAATTTTATTAGATCCACCCCACAATTATTGTTAATCAGCAAGTCAATTGTAATGCTACCAACGCCATTCACCAACTTTCTATTGATCTGGATTCCATGATAAGCTTAATGATATTCACATTTACAAGGAAGATTGCAAAGTAGTTTGTTGAAATGTTATAGTTTATTGAAACATTATAGTTTGTTGAAACATTATCTTTTATGAGACATTAATCAGTTCTTTTGGTTTTTCTATTCCTAAATTCTATAAATGTGTATACATACATGCATACATACATTAACACATATTTCTTTTCTTCTCTATTTTCTTACTCTATTTCTGGTTTCTATGTTGTTCCAGTATGCAGCTTCAGTGTGTGTGCTAGCATGCTAGGCTCTTACATGGGATCTGAACATCTGTCCAGATGTCCTTATTATTTTGGAGAAAGCACATTATTGCCAGAATAATTGCCCAGTACTTATTTATATTTTTAATTTAATATTTAATTTAGGAACATGTCCTTAAGAAGCACATTGAGAAATGTGTAAAATGACCTAATGGGAAATCAAGACCTCAAATGTGAGAATGGAGTATAAATTTACTGTCTTCCTATTGTGTGTTTTTTAAATTAATTAATTTATTTTTTAAAACTATAATATTTCATTTTACATACCTATCCCAGTTAGCACTCCTTCCACTTCTCCCACTACTTCCACCTTACCCAACATTACCCCCTTTACCATGTCTACCCCACAGAGAGGGTAAAACTTTACATGGGAAGTCAACAAAATCTGACACATCACTGAGACAGTACCAAGACATTTCCTCCAATATTTCGGCTGAGCAAGCTAACCATCCAAAAAGAATAGGCTCCAAAGTGCCAGTTCAAGCACTAGGAATAAATTCAAGTTCTATTGATAGTGGCCCCACAGACTTCCCAAGATACGTAACTGTTACCCACATTCAGAGGGCCTAGTTTGGTTCTATGCAGGTTCTCCAACTATCAGTCTGGATTCAGAGAGCTCCCACTAGCTCAGGTTGGCTGTTTCTGTGGGTATCCCCATCATTGTCTCCATCATTGTCCTGACTCTTTTGCTCTTATTATTGCTCCTCTCTCTCTTTGACTGGACTCTGAATGCTCAGCCCAGTGCTTAGCTGTGGATCTCTGCATCTGTTTGCATCAGTTGCTGGATGAAGGTTCTATGATGACAATTAAGGCATCTGATTATAGGAGAATGCTAGTTCAGGCACCCTCTCCACTATTGCTCAGAGTCTTAACTGGGATCATTCTTGTGGATTCCTGAGAATTTCCCTGGTGCCAGGTTTCAGGATTGCTCCATAATGGCCCCTTCAATCAAGATATTTCTTTCCTTGCTCTCCCTCTCTGTTTTTTCCCCCAACTCTCTCTTCCCAATTCCTCATGGTCTCTTGCCCCCTTCTCCCATCCCCACTCCCTTTCCACCCTCCCCCTCCCTCACACTCCCACTTTACTCAGGAGATCTTGTCTATTTTCCCTTTCCAAGGGGATTCTGGTATGTCTCTTTTAGTGTTCTCATTGTTACCTAGTTTCTCTAAGGTTGTGGACTATAAACTCCTTATCCTTTGCTTTATGTCTAATATCCACTTATGAGTGAGTATATACCATGTTTGTCTTTCTGGGTCTGGATTACCTCACTTGGGATTTTTTTTCTAGTTCCATCCATTTGCATGCAAATTTCAAGATATTGATTTTTTTTACCACTGAGTAGTATTCCATTGTGTAGATGTACCATTTTTTAATCCATTCTCATTTCAGGGGCATATAAGTGTTCCCAGGTTCTGAGTTTTATTAATAATGCTGCTATAAACATGGTTGAGTAAATGTCCTTGTAGTACGAGTGTACATCCTTTGGGTATATGCCCAAGCATAAGAGAATTATCTGTTTATATCTGTACCCCATTTTAATTGGATTATTTGGTATTTTGATATCTAGTTTATTCAGTTCTTTATATATTTTGGAGTTCAATACTATGTCCTATGTGGGGTTGGTGAAGATCTTTTCCTGTTCGGTAAACTGCTCTTTTGTCTCATTGACTGTGTCCTTTGCCTTTGTCTCAGTTTCAGGAGGTCCCATTTATTAGTTGTTGCTTTCAGTGTCTGTGTTACTGGGGTTATATTTAGGAAGTGGTCTCCTGTGTTTATGTGTTCAAGGCTACTTCCCACTTTCTCTTCAATGAGGTTCAGTGTGGCTGGATTTATACTGAGGTTTTTGATCCATTTGGACTTGAGTTTTGTGCATGGGATAGATATGGATCTATTTGCATTTTTCTACAAGTTGATATCCAGTTATGCCAGCACTATTTGTTGAAATAGTTTTTCATTGTATAATTTTAGCTTCTTTGTCAAATATCAGATGTTCATAAGTGAGTGGATTAATGTGTTCTAGCTAGTGCAATAAGACAACAAAATAAAAATCAATAAAAAAGAAAAAAGTCAATAAAAGGAGATCAAGAGGATACAAATTGGAAAAGAAGAAGTCAAACTTTTGCTAATTGCAGATGATATTGTTGTAGGAGTCCTCTTGTGTGCTTCCCAGCTGCCCAGACTCCTGAAATAATCACAGAGAAACCATGTTATTTGCAATACTTTTTGGCCAATAGCTTAAGCATATTTATGACTAACTCATATCTTAAATTAACCCATCTCCATTGATCTTTAATGAGGATATGGCTTACTGGATAAAGTTCTGGTATTTGTTTTCGGTGGGCCTACATATCTTCTCAAGTCTTTGCCTTCTTTCTCGCAGCATTCAGTTTAGTTTTCCTTGCCTAGCTAAGTTCTGCCTTTCTATAGGCCAAAACAGATTATTTATTCATTTATCAATAAAAGCAACACATAGACAGATGGTCCTCCCTGAGCATTCCCCCTTTTCTGTTTAAATAAAAAGGAAGACTTTAACTTTAAAATAGTAATATTAAAAATAAGAGCTTGTTTTGGAGTTGGAAAATGGCTATCCTTCTCTAAATCCAAGCATGTTGTTTTTAACCTATATTTCTTAAATGAACTGCATAATCACAACACCTTAATCAAGAGCAGAAATATACATATACATATAATAAAATTGAATGTAAATTTGTATCAAAAAATGAAGATCATACCAAAGCAAATTATTCATATCTATATCATATGCCTTTTAAATATAAAAGAACATTTATAAACAATATTTGGGAATATGGGCATAGTTTTGTCCATACTTCTTCCTACTGGTTGGGAGCACTGTTAAGCAGATTTTTCAAGGTATATCCTGTGTGCTAGGTTCATCTCAGTCAGCAGTTGGGTGATGAAATTTTTTGAGGGTGTTTATGGCAATCTTTCAGGAGGCCCTGGTCCATGAAACCTGGAGGCATTTGCCTGGAGGCATTCCACAGGTTCTCATCTTCTGTGAAACAAAAGAAGAACCTCTTTTCCCAAGCAACATGTTCTTAGACCCAAATTCTGNAACAAAAGAAGAACCTCTTTTCCCAAGCAACATGTTCTTAGACCCAAATTCTGAGGTCAAGATACCATTGTAATATACATGCTGGTTTAGCTTAGCAGCCCGTACAATGAAATGTCTCACTGTGCTTAGCTCCTTCATGGTAAAAAAATTTGAAGAAAACACAATAATATACAGAATCCAGACTCTCTGTTAATTTTCCATTTTTACATGGCTTATTTTTCTTTACTCCTTTTAATCTATGACTATCTGTACTCTATCTCTTTAAAGACTTTATCCTTTTGTAAAAAAGCATCAACTTTATTTTATGACTCTCTATACTTTTTTCTTCTCTCTCCCAAGCCTATGTACATATATCCAACACTATGACCCATTTAGAGGTTGTTTATGTCTGAATCTGTCCTATTTTCAATTTGTAATTCTTTACTGTCCAAGAGCACTTCTTAAAATGATAAGCACTTCTTAAAACTTAAGTTGCATCATTGCTCAGGTAATATGTCAGTGCCTGCTTGCCCCACCCAGTCCAGCATGGTGGAGCCACTCACGCCTCTGAACAATGCACATCGCCCCACTTTTAGACACACAGCCAGTCCATGTTGCCATCAAGTAAGCTGCAACAATTTTCTCACAAACCCATCCAAATGCTCTGTCTCTTGAGCCAAAGGTTACACTGACATCACAGCCCAGAAAGCCAGCATTTCAAAACTGCCACCTTATTTTTCTGCTGAGGCTGAGTCAGGAAAATCTCTCTTGTCTAAAATTAAGCTCTCTCAGGTTTTTAAGTGGATTTAGTCCATCACGTTGGTGCCAACTGTTACAAGGGGGTCCTGCTTATTCTTCCCAGATGCCCAGCTAGCTTAGCCCTGAAATAACCACACAGAAACTGTATTAATT
>LOJH01032595.1:6213-16505 GCA_001685095.1 Ellobius talpinus
TCTCTCTCTCTCTCTCTCTCTCTCTCTGTGTGTGTGTGTGTGTGTGTACACACAACCTACTGAGTCCATTCAGTGGCTTGGGTGTATATGATTTTAGTGCTGACCCCTTTGTACTGGGTAACCATTGAGGGAGCTCATCACCAAGAGAGGCTAATTCTTCCTCTTTCTACCATCATTAGTTACCTGTAGTTCTTTGTCTGAGGGTGGGGCCCTTACGATTTTCCCCTTCCATGTTAGCATGTCTGTTGGTGTTGCCTTGGCCCAGGCCCTATTTAGGTGGTGTGTACTATGTGTACTCTGCAGCCATGTTGTGGAGGGATTTGGGGTGAAGCTTCCCTGCCATTTCTAGGAGACACAATCCCACCGCAGATTTCGTGACCCTCCTACAATCCGCGCAATTTCCCTTCCTCAGTGTTCTTTCAACCTTGGGTGCAGGAGCTGTCACTATGTAAGTTGCCTAGGGAAGGAAGAAGTCAATAGTCATACCCAGCTGTAACACCTATGAACTGCACTAATAACCAGCACGGCAAGATGTCCCTAAAGTTGCAATAGTGGCATGTGTGTCTTGGCACTAACTAATGGCTGTCTAATTGAGGCCTGCAAAACAGAAGAGAAATCATGCCTGAAACTAGAAACCTAACCAAGTACTGAGGGAATGGAGGTTAGAAGAGAGGCTATGACTTCCATTTTAGACCAGCACAATTCCTAACTGCATTCTAAAATGTATCCTTATACCCATGGGTAAGTGTAGCTCTCATACACACACACACATGCACCACACACACAGATACAGAGGTGCGCGCACGAGCACACACACATACACACACATACACACATACACACACATACACACACACCACACATACACACGCATGCACGCACACACACATACACACACATACACACAGACACAGACACACACATACACATACATACACATACACACAGATACACAGGCGTGCACACACACACATACACACACATACACACACATACACACATACACACATACACACACATACACAGACACACACACAGACACATACACAGACACACACACATACACACACATACACATACACACATACATACACATACACACACATACACATACACACACATACACACACCACACACACATGCACACACATACACATACACACACATACACACATATATACACACACATACACACACATACACACACGCACACACATACACACACACCACACATACACACACATACACACACATACACACACAGAGATACGCAGGCGTGCGCATGCACACACACATACACACACATACACACATACACACATACACACACATACACACACATACACACACATACACACACACGCACACACATACACACACATACACACACACACACAAGAGTGGACTGCACAGTATCCAGGGCTGAAGACTACAGCTACAAGAAGCCTTTGATAACATCATCCCTGAAACCATGCGCAAGTCGTGCAGACCACCCGTTCTCCCCAGCATGTTAGAGATCATTACCGGAAACATGAGCTATTTGCTATCTTCCATACTGTGCTTGGGGAGATAGCTCAGTAGGTAAAGTGCTTGCCACCCGAGCATGAAGACCTGAATTTGAGTCCCCAGCACCGGTAAAAGCCTAAGAGGAGCAGCGAGCACCTTTACTCCCAGGAGGACCCTTGAGACTTGCTGGCCAGGCGGGCAAGCCCAATCAGTGAGCTACAGGGCTACAGGTTCAGCCAGAGATCTTGTTCCAAAAACTGAGGCAGAGGGAAGACACTTGACACCAACCTCTGGCCTCCAGATGTGCACACAGACCTCACACACAAGTGCACATGCACACCAATGTGTATATGAGCACACACTCAAATCTGTGTTTCCATCCATGTGTTGTCATTTGCTTTCTTGCCCTTAACATGTACTGTGTCTTCTGAAGGACTTTCCTGCTATCTTCTGTTTCTGCAAACTCTGGTTGCGTCTACTGCCTCTGGCCTCCTTGATTAATGTTCCTATTCCTTTCTCATTATACCAGGTAATTTTTTACTTTATGCCAGACACTGTGGATAACACATTGAGTTCCTGGCTTCAAGCGCCTTCTCATAAAACACGTTTTTAAAAATACTTCCTATTAATATTTTATAATCACAAAAGTAAGAGTATTACAGACGGGATGCTTTTTATTTCTCCAGAGCCAAACTGACATCTTTAGGGATGATAAAGGCTGAAAGATTTCATCTGACACATAGACTCCATTGTTCAGAACAACTGTGAAAGGATCTAGGCTGCTCTTAAGATGATTTCCTTCCTTAGACCATTCTAAATTGTTGCAACCCCAAATTGCTTCAATCCAATAGCTACCTCTTTGTCATAAATGCGTTCTGTGCTTCTGAAGGTTCCAGAATAAAAGGGCACTGCCTGTCTCTTCCACCCCGTGACACAGAGTGGCTTACCCCCCAGGAACCACAAGTCTTCTCCTGAAGAGACAATTATCCCTCCCATCCTGCTGCTCCTTCAGATATTAACTCGGTGCTAATTAGAGAATTAGAGTCAGAGCTTCCAGTTACCCAGCCAGCTTCTTTGCCTTTATTGATATTCCTCCATAATTTTCTTTAAAATGTTTAATGGAATCTGAAGTATTTTGTTTTTCATGTTCTGGTCCAGAGAAATCCCCTCTCTGCTCCTCTTCCTATGCCATGAAGTTGCTTTATCTCCAAGGCAACAGTGTGGTTACTGTGCTCTTTGATACAAATTCTCAGAAGAAAGTATCCGTGTAGCTGCCCCTCTTTTGCAACATAAGGTAGAATGAAACATACTTGCCTTCTGCCCCCCTCGCTGTTTGGGATTTGGTTCTACAAGGATATTATGTCAAAGGAATAAAACACACATGAAACAGAACTAGGGAGATGTCTTGGGAGATGTCTTAGTGAATAAAGGTTGACCCAGTCGATAAAGGCGCTTACAGCCAGGCCGGAGCACCTGGGCTTCATCCCCAGGAGGGAGGTACATGGTGGTCGGAGGAGCTGACTCCCAGTTGTCTGCTCACCGCCACACCTGCACCATGACACATGAATACACTGGAAACACACACACAAAACCAATAAATGTCACAAAGTCAAGGGTACCTCAAACTTTACGGTAACTGCTTAGCATAGCTATAGGCAAGAACAAAACAGGAAATGAAATTAGCTTGTTTTATGAAGTTGCTGCAGGTTCATAAAAGGAAGAATTTAAAAGATCAACAGCCTCCTGGATTTTCTCTTTATGATATTTTTTAAAGATCAGAGCAAATCTTATTTGAAAAGATTAAAATTCTAAGTCATACTTTAAAGAACTACCATGTTTAATTACTGCCTTTGTGAGACTTTTATAAATAGAAAATTTTGGTTGCGCAGGTAAATCCTAATTTTACCTTTATTACCATCAACTTGTGACTCAGAAGATGAAGCCGATGCCACACTTCCCACAGGTGATTGTTTTTATAGCGCAAAATTGATTTTGCACTTAGAACTACAGATGTGCGCCAACTAGCTATTTGGTATTTATTAAATGTCAGCCATGTGTCCAGCTTTGGGACTGTTTAAATATTATTTTTGTGATTACATTCCCTCATGGGATCGCTTGCTGGAGAATTTAACCATTTCATGTATAGCGTGCACCCAAAGAGGCTTTCTTGTGGGAAGGAAGGGAATTTTGGAAGAGTTAACTAATATCTATTTTCCATCAAGAGAAGAGAACCAATTACATTAATTAAAGCAGATAGTGCTGAAGTCGGGCTAAATCTGGCATGCTGGGCTCTCCTGGGTAAACAGTCAGGCAAGTGTATGTCACGGGCAGATCCATCGACTTCTTGCGGTTAGTGGTGGCAGCTTCCACGGTGAACGCTGCTTTCCATATATTCTGGTGCATGGCCCTAAATTATCTCTAGAAGGTTCCACAAGAGACCGTGGATGCTGCAACACGACAGAAGACAGTGTCACAGTTGCTGCACTGGGAGGAGCTGAGTGTCTTATGCTATGCATTGACCTCTAGAAGTTTCCCTTGGTTTTTGTAAGTTAGGTGGTAAAGTCTGCTCCAACTGTTCTGGGAAGTTTTCTGAACATTTTAGTACTTCCGAGTCTAGTGTGATTGGTAACTTTGACCCCCCCTGAGGTCAAGTACAAATTACTTTTTCTTCTACAGAGCAATGTAACCTCCTGCCATCGATTTCATTTTCTCCCTGCAGGGTCATCCTGATTCATAGATGAGTCTTCACTCGTTCTGAAGGCTGGCTGCGGACTGACGTCAAGATGCCCGGCCTGCGTCCGTCTCCTGAGGTGCCAGAGCCCTCGTCATTTGCACCCTCCTCCACACTGTCCCCTCAATCGCGGTGACTCACTGAGCTGTCCTGTGCATTCATCCCATGCCCACGCGGATGTGGGGCCTTGCTCGGTCCGGCGTGAAGCTTCGGGCCTGTCTCCAGTCTCTGGAGAGGTGAGACCCGCCAAAGCAATTTACCAGGTCACAGAAAGAAGGGAAGATAAGACAGTCGAACCACATTCCAGATAAATTACAAGCTGCAAAGAAAACAGGGAAGTTATACAAGGCATCGGTGTTTGGGGTTTGGGAGTTAGAGAGGCCGTGAGAGGAATACAGAAATACATATTCACATTTTGGAGGAAAATGAAGCAAAGAATGAGGGCAGACAAGGGGCTTCTGGAACATTCCTGCCCATCTTGGCCCCAGAGTGGGGTGTAGCCTTGAAGACCCAGGCCCCAAAAGTTTGCTCACGAAGCTTCATTCCTCTTTACCAAGGAAAACTGGGATTAGGCACATGGTTTTGCCAACATCAAACTCGTAGTTCTGCATGGTATATGCAGTCCTTCCAAAGTGATCTTCCTCCATTGCTTTTAGTATTAGTGGGAGGGGGGTTTAATGGAGAGATGACCTGCTGGTTTTGTGAGCCTAGGGGGAAAAAATCTGTCAGCTTCTGAACACCATCTAAAGCAGTTCTCTGTGGCATTCTGCATTCAAACATTTCGCCTAATCAGCAGTCACACTGCTGTATCTTTTGAAAAACAATACTGTTTGTTAACTAGATGTCAGTTTTCACAGTAGCTACCCTAAACTGTTCTCAGCACTTCAAACCAGGCAATTTTTCATTTTTTAAAAATTTTATATATGTAGGTTTCAGTCTCACCCCCCTGCCCATCCCCTCCGTGTGTGTGTATGTGTGCATGAGTGTGTTTGTGTGTGTGCCACATGAGTGTGGTTGCCTGTGAAAGCCAAAAGAGGGCACGGAATGCCCTGGAACTGGAGCTACAGGTGGTTGTGATGCTCCTTGATGTGGGTGCTGGGAGCATGACTCGGGTCCACTGCAAGAGCAGTCCACGCTAACTGCTGAGCTATCTCCAGCCTCAAACGGAGCAATTTTAAGGTCTTGCCACCAGACCTTAATCAGGGTGGGGGTTGTGCAAGTGTGCAGATCAAATAAGCGCACAGCATTCTGTTTGTCTAACCAAACAGCATCTCCCATTTTTCTCTCTAAACAATGGCCCTTAGCAGGTGTGACCCGCCACTAGCACAATGTTTGCAAGACGACGTTGAAGGAAGTGTTAAATTCACCCAGCCTCCTCTGCCTGTGATTCAAGCTCTCATGTGTGCTGTTCCTTCTGAATGTGGATACGGAGCTGGGACCCTGAAGTCTGCACTATTTAGGATTCTGCCTTTGTTTCTAGCAAAATGTCATATCAGATATTTGTCTGTTCTCATAATTTTCCGTCATCATGGTTGTGAGCTTGTTTGTAGAATGATTGGAGAAACATTGACTTCACTACTTTTCCTATATTGGACACTCAGGTGACTTCAGATTCTTCGTTAAAACAAATTACCCTTCTGTAAACATTTATGTAAGCATTCATTAATTCATCCGTGGGAGGGAATATTAATTGGAGCCTGTGCTCTATAGAAAGGGTTTGGGTTTTTTTGTGTTTTTTTTTAAATGGATGCAGATGTAGAATCTCCTTCGAGGAGCTCTGGGCAGGCTCAGGACAGCGCAGTCACAACACCAGCTAATTAGGGCACTTTATGTTTGCCAAGGCCCAAGGCATGACTCCATATGTCGAGGCTGTCCCTGGGCTCCAAACTCCAGCTGGCAGGATTTGCATGATCTGTGCAGAGCAGGCAGCCTCTAGGTCACCACCCAGAACCACTGCACACACAACTTGAACGAACAGCGTTTGTCTATAAGTATCTCAAAAACCTTGGGAGAAAAGAATTGCCATCCCATGTCACAGCACAGGAGAGAATGTGGCGGAGAGGCAAACTGTCCACATGTCATTTCGGCCCCTCAGCTGAAGCCTGTGAGGGAGGGACCGCAGCTCCAACTGTACACAAAAGGATGCTAAGCGTCGTTAAATGTGCTGCCCCCGAAGTGTTAGCATCAGAACTGGAATCTAGAATTCCCAACTCCAAGCTCTGTGCTCCCTGCCAGTCACTCCTTTTCTCCTCAGACAGAGGATTATGGCCCGGAAGCACAAATGTTTTTGTTAGCCTGCTTCATATTGCAGACAGATTTTATTTTTTATAGGAAGTAAGTGTTTATTGGATCACAGTTTAAGGTGATATTGTGGGGAAGTCATGGTGGCCAGAGTGGGAGGCAGCTGGTCCCATGCATCCACAATTGGGAAATAGAGAGAGACGAATGCTGCTTCTCAGCTGGCTTTCTCAGTTTCCTTTTTATTTGACCAAAGGCCATGGGAAGGTGCTGCCCATAGTCAGGGTGGATCTCCTCTGTAAAATTCTCTGAAAACACTCATAGACACCCTTCTTTTATTTCTGTTCGGAGCCTTGCCCACGCTGGGCGCATGTCAGTGTAACTGTAACCTATCAACAGCAGGCTTTTCTTCTATGCTCTGGAACAGAGAACCATATCACCCAAGCTGGCCTCCAACTCTCTGTAGAACTGGAGGTGACTCTGAACTTCTACTTCTCCTGCCTCTGCCTCCTGAAGCCTAGAGTGACAGGTTTGTGTCACCATAGCTGGTTTATATAGTCCTGGTGATGGAGCCCAGCCTTGTGTATTCTAGGTAAGCAATGTACCAACTGAGGCCCAGGCACCATTAGTAGATATTTTTGTGTGTGTGTGTGTGTAGGCTCTCACTATATAGCTCTGGCTGGCTTGGAATTTAAACCAGGTTAGCCTCAAAGATACGCCACTGAGATTTGCCTGCCCCTACCCCTCGAGTACCATGATTAAGGGCATGTACCCTCAGACTTAGCCCTGATAGGTATCTTCTTAAGCATTTTGCTCCTGTCAATAGTTTCAGTCCGACGTCTCAATGTTTTTCATGTTTGCTAACTTTCACTTCTGTATATATTCCACTCGTGACTCTTCTATTTACTTCTGCCTAACTGGTATATATTGAAGAGGCTTCCTTAAATATCAGCCCTTTGCCATATTCGAGTTTCATGTATTTTAAAGCTTTTCTTGGGAGTTTTGTTTTCATTTTATAAAAATGGCAGACAGAGCCAAGGAGATGGCTCAGCAGGGAGAGTCATGTGCCACCAAGTTCAGCAGGTTGAGTTTGACTCCCAGGACCCACAGAAGGAAAGAGAGAACAGACTTCGGCCATCCTAACCTCCACCCGCACACCCACGCATGCACACAATACATAAACATTTTTAAATGACATATAAACTGAGCGGGACAACACAGGCCTGTAAAACTGGCCCTGGGGAGTCTGAGGCAGGAGGATGGCAAGTTTGAGGCCAGTCTGAGGAATAGAACAATTTCATGGACAGCCTGAGCTACAGAAACCCAGTATTTTTTAAATGTTGAGGGATCCTAACTACTGACGGGTTTGGTTTAGGTTTCTGAATGGAATACTACCTGACAGGGAAAAGGAAACCGAATCCTGTCATTTGTAAGCTTATGGAGGGGAGCACAGAGCATTGCGTTCAGTGACACGGCCAACCGCAGACAAACACCTCATTGGGTTAGAATAGGCTTTTGGGGGTTTGTTTTGTTTTGTTTTCCAAGACAGGGTTTCTTTGCCCTGGCTGTCCCAGAACTTGCTCTGTAGACCAAGCTGGCCTCAAACTCACAGAGATTCACCTGCCTCTGCCTCCTGAGTGTTGGGATTAAAGGCGTGTGCCACCACCACGCCCAGCTGTGTTAGAATATTTTTATTTATTTGTTTGTTTGCTTGCTTGTTTGGTTTTTTGAGACAGGGTTTCTCTGTGTGACGTTCCTGACATGCTTAGAACTTTCTTTGTAGACCAGGCTGGCCTTGAACTCACTGAGAATAAGATCCGCCTGCCTCCGCCTCCCAAGTGCTGGGGTTAATGGCATGCATTACCCCTGCCCGGCTTAGAATATTCTTCAAAAAGAAGATCTGATGGAAGTTGAGAGCTGAATGGGGGATTTGTCAGTGAGCACTTGTTGACAGTCACGCAGGTCAAGAGGGCCAGGCTTGCTGTCATGTGTGACTGCAGACAGCGCCCGCATGCCCTCACTCCAACATGCTTGAGAGGGCTTTGGCAGTTGTCAAGTAGATAAGATGGAATCTTCGAGGCTAGGGATGCCACTCAGCACAGAGCATCTCCTCGGATATGCAAGGCCAAGGCCCTAGTCCTCGGTGATAATAATCATACACAATAAACTATTATAAAAGCAAGAAACTTCTGAGAACAATTTTTTAACATTACACACATGTATGGAAATATTAAATATTAGCCCACTCATAAATCCAATCTCATGTGATTTTAACTTTATTTATGTGTGTATATGTGCTGTGTGTGAGATACATGCATGAGGATGTTCCTAGAGCCCAGGAAAGGGCATCTGAAGTTACAGACGACCGTGAGCTGCCATGTGAGCGCCAGGAACCGAAACAGCACCCTCTGGAAAACAGTGAGGGCTCTTATCTCCTGAGCCATCTCTCCAGCCCCAATTCCTTTATATGTGTGCACGTGCATGCACATGTGTGCGCGTGTGTGTGCGTGTGTGGTGTACATGCCACTGTTTTCTTCACCATGTGGGATCAAACTCAAGTCTTCAGTGTTGGCAGGCAGCAGCTTTCCCTGTGGGGTCACCTTGACATCCCACAGTTTTCATGTTTTGAGGTATCGTTAAAATATGAATTCAATTTTAAAAATTCAGAAAAACTTAAAAATTTTTTAAATGCTTGTTTTCTGGCTTCAGTCCTCAGCAGCACGGAGGTTGACTTCTCTGTGACTTGTGGTGAATGCTGTCATGGTCTGGAGCTAAGCACCGGAAGTGGTGACAGCCACCTCCACTCTCTCTTCTGCTAGGGCTGGTGGCCATGGCACAGCAGCTAGCGGGGCAAGCAACACCTGCGCTTTCCACTAGACAGAGTGGCTGAGGCCATACCTGTCCTGGGTTGTGCTCACTACTGTCTACCGAGTACTCTTTCCTACTCTCTTAGCCCTCTGGTCCTTCCTATGTCTTTAAAACCTGACATCATCTCCTTCCCTCGAGGCTCGTGTATCCGCTTGTTTATATTACATTGACATCTTGTTTTTTACTTTGCTGGGGTATTTTTTACAGTGTTGGGCATTGAGAATAAGCTTGGGTAATCTTTGAATTATTGGAAATCTGTGAGATAAATTGTTTTGAGACAGGGTCTTGCTATGTGGCCCTCAGGATCCACCTGCCTCAGCCTCCCATGTGTGGGATCGCAGGCATATACCATCACACTCCACCAAACGGAATTTTACATCTTGCCTGGTACTCGTTTAGTTTGACTCCTGAAGTCCATCAGTGGCTCATGAGGAAGGTAGATGTAGTTTGGTAAAGTTTGCAAAACCGAGTAACCTGGAGAACATGCAACCAGAGTGCTGCCAGGTGCCTGAGGATACGACAGCAATGTTCCACAGCCAAGCTTTGTGACCATCTGATTGCCCAGGCTGCCACTGGGCTCACCTACGCTGAACTAAATAGTTTTGGACTTCCATAAAGCCGTTCTTTCCTAAGGTAGCTTCTATTATTTATGTCAACTAGCTTGTTTGGTCATTTTGATGTCTGCGGGCACGTTACATTTAGGGAATTACTATCCTCAGAAAAAAAATCCACTTCAAGGGCAGGGAGGAAACTCAACAGTGGGGCACTTATTTAGCAGGCATGAGGTGCCAAAACTATGTTGAGGGGACAGAGATTACCATGAGGGGGACAAGGGGGGGTGAGGGCTGGGGTGGGGGAATGTAACTGCACTGATAGGTATGGATGAAAATGTTATCATGAGTCCATTATTCTGTGTGCCACCCAAAGCAAACTTTGAAAGCTAAGGGGG
>LOJH01032598.1:0-16504 GCA_001685095.1 Ellobius talpinus
ACTCAAAATGATGTTTTCTAGCTCCATCCATTTGCCTGCAAATTTCAATATGTCGTTATTTTTTTCTGCTGTGTAATACTCCATTGTGTAAATGTATCACATTTTTCTTACACATTCTTTGGTCGAGGGGCATTTAGGTTGTTTTCAGGTTCTATCTATGACAATGTTGCTATGAACATAGTTGAGCACATGTCCTTGTGGCATGGTTGAGCATCCTTTGGATATATTTGGTAGCATTTTTATATGCTTTCAAGTCAAATTTTCAAAACAAATTATATTCAAGTAAGTATAGATTATATCCATTACCTCCCAATGGGTAACTTTTATTGTGACTTATCTTGCCTCAGAAAAACAGTTACATGCATATAGCTTCTATCTTAAATACTTAAGCACACTTTAGGCACCCTTCCCCCACTATGGTGTGTTTCAGTGGTTAAGAAAGAGTAGATACCATTGCATAATAACACAGAGAGGGACCACATGGTCATCCGTGCCCCTTGGCAAATGTATCAGTCTATTCAAACAGTCACCGACTCCCATCATGGACATATTTTCGTGTCTAGTTGCTGGTCCTGGGGTCATTCCCAGACGTGTGAGTGCTGGGTGAAAGGTTCATACATATGTGTGATGTTACTGTGTTCATTCAGGCATTTTGAGGAGAGCAAAGTTTTATATTTATTTTATAAATAGGACTGTTTTGCCTGCCTGTGTATCTGTGCACTGCATGTGTGCCTGAGCACTCAGAGGTCAGAAGAGGGCATCAGATCCCTGGGACTGCAGTTATGATGGTTGTGAACCACCATCTCGGTGCTGGGAACTGGACCCAGGTTCTCTGTAAGAGCAACAGGCGGTCTTAACATCACACAGTCAATTCACAGTCAGACAAGATGGCAACACTCATGCAGAATGGCCATCTGTGTTGACAACTTGGGCTCATATGAACATCTGAACTCAGTTGCTATAGTGACACAGACTGTGTCATCAGCCATTCCTGGATGTTTGCTAAGGGTGATGTCGGTCAGTAGTGAGAGCTCTAAGCAGAGGAGGGATCCTCCATGAACGATGCGTGGCCTCGGCCTTTTCTATTCACACCCTGCGGGTTCTTGCCCTGTAGGCTGGCAGGCCGGTCCCGCTGACTCCCTCTCATGGCTTCTCTATTGCAGACTTGGTGGTAGCTGTCAACGGGGTGTGGATCCTGGTGGAGACATTCATGTTGAAAGGTGAGCCACAGCGGGGACCTCTCCCTGTCTTGCTCAAAGCCCTGGCTGACATAGCCGCCACTTCTCTGTCTCCCAGGTGGGAATTTCATCTCGAAGCATGTGCCCTGGAGTTACCTTGTGTTTCTCACCAGTAAGTGTGCTACATGACTCTGCCCAGCTGCTGGCTTAAACCCAGCTATGAGAGCTCTGTAGCATCTCATGGCTCACCCCTAAAACAGAACCTTAAAGGACCCCATCTTAGAGGTTTAGACCTTTTTACCCATTTCAAATCTCTCACAACCCTCTGCCATGTCCCTCAGCCTGGCCTCCCTCTTGCTGTCCCCATCACTACATTCCTCAGCTGGCCTTTAGCTGGCCAGACCCAGATCAGCCCCTGATGTTTTCTTCTTGTCTTAGTCTATGGAGTTGAACTGTTCATGAAGGTGGCTGGCCTGGGTCCTCTGGAGTACCTGTCCTCTGGATGGAACTTGTAAGTCGAGCACATGGTCTCCCTGGGGCTGAAGTGTTTGTGGCAGCCATACTCTCCCCACCCACACCCAAAGGGCAGGCAGCTCTGAGGACACACTTGGAGGGTCAGAGAACAGCAAGTTCTGTCTGCCTATGATTCAAGACTTCTGGGGCTCTTACTTGGAGCCTTTAGGGCTACCCACACCGGTTCCCACTGGTCCCCAGGGCTGGCTCTTAGTCATCAGACTTAATCTCTTCCGTTAAAACCACAAGGGCTCTGGGCATGGTGGCACACACCTTTAATCTCAGCACTTGGGAGGCAGCAGCAGGCAGATCTCTGTGAGTTCAAGGCCAGTCTGATCTACATAGTGAATTCCAGGATAGTCAGGGCTAGATAGATAAACCCTGTCTCAAAAAAAAATAAACAAAAAGCAAAACCCCCCAAAACCACAAGGGCCACGGAAGGTGTCATTCCTCTTGGCTGGCAGTGAAAACAGAGGGCAGAGCTGGGATGGCAGCACAGGCCTGTCATCCTAGCACTCAGGGAGTGGAGGCAGGAGGATCAGGAGTACAAGGTCATCCCCAGCTATATAGTGTTTGTGCCTAGCCTGGGTTATGTGAGACCCTATTTTAAAAAAACCGAAAACAAATGAAAAGAACTTCATGGCCTCAGTGTGGCTCTGGAGCTCCCTCACCCTCCTTGAGTTGAAATTAACTCACCTGTGAAGTCAGGCGACACAGGGCTTGGGTCATCAAAATACAGCCCGCGAGAGCAGGGAGAAATCGGTGTGGTGGGGCACGGCTGTCATCACCACTCAGAGTGGGGTCAAGGCTATATCACTTGAGCCCAGAAGTCCAGCATCTGCCTGGGCAACACAGAGACACCGTGTTAAAGCAAGGAGAAAAGGACAAAGGGCTAATGGGCTGGAGATAGTCGGTGGCAGCTTGTCTAACACGCGTGCACCCCTGACACTGTGTCGCATGAGTGGCGTGTTCCCTCCTGGTGCGTCTTGAGTCCTGCCTTCCGTTCCTCAGTGTGGCCAGGTCCCAGTGTGACCAGCCCTCTAGAGGCTACTGAGGCCAAGGCTTCTGCCCTGTGCCTAGAGCATCACCATCTACAGAGGCTGTTTTTTCAGGCGCGTGCGCCCTGGGGTCAGAATGCCAAGGCTGATGCTTAGGCCTGAGCTGTGGCTGGGGGTGGACAGCTGGGGGATGTTCATTGTCCTGTCAACTGTACCCTGTGACTGGTCAGGACTCTGAAGCCAGCTAAGAGCAGGGCTGCCAGAGGAAGTGGTGGAAGGGGTCCAGGATGTCGCTAACTGGCTTCTCCCCTGGCTCCAGGTTCGATTTCTTGGTCACAACATTTGCCTTCCTGGGACTGCTCGCACTGACACTCAACATGGAGCCCTTCTATTTCATCGTGGTCCTACGTCCCCTTCAGCTGCTCAGGTGACCTGCAGGGCTAGGGAATGCAGTGGGCGTTGGGTGGTGGGAACCCTTGGCTCAGCCGAGGTTCACTGGCTCGCATGGGCCTTGCAGGATAGGGGCACAGAGTGCTCTTGATTAGCAGGACAGTCCGGCCTACGGCCCAGGAAGAGCCACACTGCCCACTTGCCCGGTCTTCAGTTAGGGTCTCTCACCTTTGAGGACTAGAGCGATGTCCCAGGCCTCTGCTCTCGCCTGTCTCAACCTCTGTTCTTGGGCCCTTTGCCCCTGGTGTCCCCACTTTTTCAGATCCAGTGAGGCCCCAGTGGAGTCCCACTTGCCTACCTGTCTTCCTTG
Source organism: Ellobius talpinus (assembly GCA_001685095.1). NCBI lineage: Eukaryota > Metazoa > Chordata > Mammalia > Rodentia > Cricetidae > Ellobius > Ellobius talpinus. Next base: position 3,450 of record LOJH01032598.1, read on the forward strand.
GGGTTTGGCTCTCCGAGCCTCAGGAGTCAGGGCTGCTTTACTTACTGCCAAGGGGTTCTACCATGTCCCCACTCCCTGCCATCCCTTCCAGGCCAGCTGGAGCAAGTCCACTGTGGCTCATCCCTTTCTTGCACATCCGCCTTTCTTCCCGAGGGTCTCCGAGTGTGACATTCCCTTTCCTGGGCTTGTTATACTGTCTGAGCTGCTGGCTTCATCTGTCCACTCCAGTGAGGGGACTTGCTGCATTTTTTAAACCACATAATACAATATGAGGCTGGCACAGTCTGTAACTCCTCAGCGGGTCTTGGCCTGCCCCAGTGTCCCGGGTCTGTCCTTACGGTACCACATTTTGAGACTTGAGCTCAGCTTCACAAGGTTTCTCAGCCTCATCTTCACGTGGGGAAAGGAGGGCTCGCAAGGTTCTGGTCCATCTGATGAAGTGGGCTGTGGACGTGCCCCTGCCTCTGTGGGTCCAGCAACACAGTGCTCTCTTCACTCAGGTTATTTAAACTGAAGAAACGCTACCGCAATGTGTTGGACACCATGTTTGAGCTGCTGCCACGGATGGCCAGGTATTGCCCGCCTCTCAGCCTACAGGTCCAGGCGGTATGAGGCTTGTGTAGGAGTTCAGGGGAAGCAGGAACAAGGAGGAATCCCAGGAAGGCTGGATTTGGGGAGTCTGGGGGGCTCTTCAAAGAGACAGAATCTGGACCATACAGGTCCCCTCGGCAGCGCTGACCTGGCTGAGCTGTCTAGTGGGAGGGCAGGGAGCTGTCAACTTAACCACCTGTGTCTACATTCACAGGTAAGGGGTCACCTGTGAGCCTACTTTCACAGGTAAGGGGTGCATCTCTGGTTAAGGGGCATCTGTCCCTAGCGTCCCTCACCATGAGCCACGCAGCCCCTCCCCTGCAGACACTCTTCGGTGGTCACTTGGCCAGGGCTAGGGGCATGCCTCCCGCAGTCAGCGCCGGGGGACCAGGACGCGCTGCAGCTACCACCCCCCTCACCCACCCTGACGGCCCTGTCCCTCTGCCTCCCCAGCCTCGGCCTCACACTGCTCACCTTCTACTATTCCTTCGCCATCGTGGGCATGGAGTTCTTCAGCGGGCGACTGTACCGCAACTGCTGCAAGTATGTGCACAGCGCGGGCGACCTGCTCCTAGGCTGGGCACACAAAGTGGAATGACAGTTTGGGAGCCAGTGTCGCCCATCCCTAGCAGAGCTCAGGCCTCAATCGACACACCCTCCTCACTCCTCATACGCTGTCCAGGAGAGTCTAGACAGATGACCTTGGCAAGAAGATGGCAGGGATGAGGGCTGAAGAGCGAGGTGACCCCTCTGTGGCCCTAACCCACCTCCTCTCTAAAAGGATGTGAGCAAGGTCCACTATTGGCATGTCCACTTGTGACTGCCCACGTTACCTTGAGCACTGATAGGTCACCAGTGACCCTGGTACCAAGAGCCCATAATGATGGTCCCCATAGTGCTCAAGTACACATCCCAGACCTCCCTTCAGGGTCTGTGCACCACTCAGCTGGGGACTCAAGACATAGCCTTGTTAGCCAGCTCCCTGGTGTATTGGTACCTAACTTTTACAAATGGCAGCATGGATTTTAACAGAAGAGTATAGACCTGGAGTGTGGCAAACAGGGTCCCCTCCAAGTAGGGCAACTGGGCCAAAGCTGGCGTACATGGGCAGTGCTCCAGAGAAGCCTGGGAGGATAGAGAAGGCCCCCGTTTCTCACTACCTGCAACTCTACCTTTGCAGGTTGCAGGCACACCAGTGATTACGCTTAGGGTAGGATATGGGTGGCACAAGGAGACCCCTAGTCAGGCCTTGTTTTGCATGGTTGACCCAGAGAGGTTGGTCAGACATCTTGTGACCCTCCTGCCATCTTGTCCCCTTTGTCAGCTCCAGCACGGTGGCTGATGCCTACCGATTTATCAACCACACGGTGGACAATAAGACCAAGATAGAGGACGGCTATTACTATCTTAATAACTTTGACAACATCCTCAACAGCTTTGGTGAGTGAGTCCCGGAGGGTCCTCCCGGCCTTGGTCTCTCCACTCTTTGTAGCCACTGAGCGTCCTTCCTGGGGTCCCCTGAACTCACAACAGTGTCATGCGGTTGGAGCACAGGCAGATCCAACTCGCTTAGGTACCAGACCTCACCGTGACGGAGAAGGAAGAGGTCCTAGCCCAGCTGCAATGCCAGCATGGCACACCTTCAGTGCCATCAGAGGGAACCCAGCACAATAGCGCTGTTTCAGTAGTCAGGCAGCCCCTGACCGAGGTCCCAGGGCTCCTCGCTACTCTCTGGTTCCTTGCAAAAGCCTGATAATAGGAGGTAGACGTGGCCTCTCTAGGGAAGGGAGAGCCCCCCTTGCTCCCATCACACACCCAGTTAAGTTAAGTCTGCTGCTCACTCTGCTCCTCACTACAGCCTCAGCCAGGTCTGGCCCCCGCGGGCTCTTCAGGCAAAGGGCACACTTTTCGGAGGATGGGTTGCGTGGCAGGTGTCCCTGTAAGCAGTTACTCAGGGGCAGAGAGGGCCTTTGACCTTGGCCTGAGGCATGCCCCCTTCCCTTGCAGTGACCTTGTTTGAGCTCACAGTTGTCAACAATTGGTACATCATCATGGTAAGCTGTGGGCCTCCCCTACCTTTGTCCTCTCTCGGGGCTGGGGTGCATTTCTCTTACAGTCCCCACAGGGTGTGGGGTCCTTTATCATGCTTTAGTGGAAAGCCCCAGTGTGCGCACCACCCCTGGCTCTGTGCTACTGGCTGTCTCCCTTCCTCCATGCACCATGACACCCTCTGGGTATCTGACCATTGGCCAACAGTGTGATGTGCCAGGCCCTGTGGTGTTGTGCCAGCTGCTTGGGAGGATGAGGCAGGAAGGTCACTTTAGTTCACAGATTCTGTTTCTAAAGTAAAGAAAAATATGGTGAGGGTGGAAGGGTAGGAGCGGGGGACCCCCCTCCCCCCATTCTTTAAATTCTCTCCAGTCAAAGAAGTATCTGTGCTGACCTGGGCTCCAGTCAGCCGTGCTGGAGGGGGCTGGGGGCTGATGCTACAGAAAGGAGTACTCAGATCCAGGGAGCACCAGAGGCCCTTGTCTCAGTACCCCAGCACAGGGAGGGCCTGGGAAGGACTGAGTGTCACTTGGCTTTGGGCCTGGGCGGACAGACTGAGAAGATGGTGGCTAGTGCCACCTGTGGGCTCACTCGCTACTCTCTCCAGGAAGGTGTCACCTCACAGACCTCCCACTGGAGCCGCCTGTACTTCATGACCTTCTATATCGTGACCATGGTAGGTCCCACCACAGCCTTTCTTGGTCCCCTGGGCTGCAGTGTTGGAGAGGAAGGGCCTCATCTAACCGGGCCATGACATTGTCTTTCCTTGGCCAGGTGGTGATGACCATTATCGTGGCCTTCATCTTGGAGGCCTTCGTCTTCCGCATGAACTACAGCCGCAAGAGTCAGGACTCGGAAGGTCTGTATGCGTGTCCATCTGCTGCCCTCTGTTGTCCCCCTGTCTCAGCTGTATCAGCTGTTGGGCTTTGGCTAGTCTGTCTAGGTCTCATTGGTAGCTGATGTGAAAAATCTAATAGCCGAAGGGCTGGAGAGATGGCTCAGCTGTTAAGAGCACTGGCTAATTCCAGAGGTCCTAAGTTCAATTCCCAGCACCCACATGGCAGTTCATAACCATCTATGATGGGATCTGATGCTCTCTTCTGGCCTGCCGGCATACATGCAGACAGAGCACTCATACCTTAAAAAGTATGGAAATTTAAAAAAAATCTAATAGCAGAAAAATGCTTACAACTTCTAAATGTAAAACAAGTAGCCGCCATCATTTCATTCTGAGTGGAGAAGGCTGTGGGAGGAACAGCCCTTGGTCTCCTTCCCAACCCTGGACAACTCTGACTGGCATGTACTACTGAGCCTTCTGCCAGCCAGTGCCACGGTTCACTACAACACACTCAGACCACCATGGCTCCTGATTCCCATGTGTGAATGCCCCTTGCAGAGGTAAACAGTGTCCCTTCTGCATGCAGCCCAGTGGCCTGGCTAAGCTCAGTCTTCATTCTTAGCTCAGCGGTAGAGTTGTTTCTATACACATGTGCAAAGTCCTGAATTCCAGCCCCAAACTGAAGAAAGAAAACCAAACCAAACACCACCAGAACTGCCCACCCACCCCTACTTGTTCTTAAATCGACGTGGTGTCAAGCTAGGTGATGTTATATATGTTCGCTAATGTGTGTGTTTAGAGACAGACTTGGATATAACTGAGGCTGGCCTTGAACTTGCAGTCTTCCTGTCTGTGCTTCCTGAATGCCACCTGATATTTTTCTGTTTTCTTGGAGACTCGTGAAGCCTTCTGTGAGATAGGTGCTCAAATAGCCTGAGGTAGCCAAGGCTGGCCTTGAGATAGTCCACCCACACACTCTCTACACCTAAACCCCGAGATTACCATACCCTGCTTCCCCTGATGCCCTGTGTCCCCTGTAAGCTGTTGGCTGAACATGATTTCCTGACATTAGTGAGGGGAGGGGAAGGGGGGACCACGAGTGACTGGGACAGGAATGGGTGTTGCCTGAGGGAAGAGCCAGACTCCACAGTGGGAGAAAGTGGTTATGGGACCCAGCTCTCCCCACCCTCAGTGGACAATGGCATCATCATTGAGAAGGAACTATCCAAGGAGGAGCTTCTGGCCATCCTGGAGCTTTATCGTGAGGTGCGAGGTGCCTCCTCTGATGTCACCCGGCTGCTTGACACCCTCTCTCAGATGGAGAAATACCAGGTAAGGGGTCATAGGCCCTGCAGTTGCAAAGGTGAGGGGCCTGCCATCTCAAGCTGGTGGCATCCTTGCAAATATCCATGGGGTAGGAGCAGCCTCTGTGGTACAGCCCTAGGGCCCAAGCCCAGGTGAGTCCGTGCCATCTGCAGCCACACATACCTCACAGCCTCCACTCCTCCCTAGCAAAATTCCTTGGTGTTTCTGGGACGGAGATCAAGAACCAAAAGTGACCTGAGCTTGAAGATGTACCAGGAGGAGATCCAGGTAGGGGCGAATGCCCTGGGGGGGCCCTTCTGGTGAAGGGCTCGGGAAGGTTCCATGTCTTCCCAGGGACTCAGGACTGAGACTTCACAGCCTTGACATTTTGGTGTATTCCTGGGTGGCCACTTTTCCATCCAGCCCACTGCATAGCCATGCTGCCCCTTGAGGGCATCCATTGATCCTGTGGTTCTTTCTAGAGATGTGTGAGGGAAGAGACCAGGCAGGCCCTGAAGGACCTGCTGCCCACGCAGGGTGGTTGGCGGTTGCTTCCCTCTTCCTGCCCCCATTGCTTGATGGAAATAAGCTTTGCTGAGCTCAGGGTGGTGGGCATTTTGACTGGGGGACTTCCTTCCTTCCTCCCACCATCTCCCAGTCTCACCATGCCAGCAGCTGATAAAGTGTAAATACTGTGTGGTTCTCCCAGTCTCACCATGCCAGCAGCTATTAAAAGTGTAAACACTGCATGGTTGGCAGCATTGCCCTCCCAGCAGAACCCGAGGCCTGAGCCCTGCTTAGCTCAACTTCCTCTGGGGTTTCTGGATTTCCTATGCAGCAGCTTCATTAACACAAGAAGTTGTGGTTGGAGGCCACTGAGCCTTGGCGTCACAGACCCCACCCAAAGTGACAGAACAGTAAGCCCCATGGAGCAGTGGGGCAGCTGCCCAGGAGCACCCAAGGCACCCAGAGGCCAAGCAACTCCCATCCTCCCCCAGCCTGCCAGCTCAAGCCAGGCTTCAGTCTCCCCTCTGCTAACAAGGGAGCACAGCCATGGGCTCGCTCTGGAGAGTTCTTTAAGCTCTAGGTCTGTGGCTTGGGTTGTTTTTTAAACTATGAGGGAAATGTTCAACACTGGCCCTACCCGAGTACCCCAGGCCCTGGGAGTGGCTGACTTTCTGGGTCACGCTGGGAGGTAAGCAACTGTGAGCTTATAAAAGGCCCCTGTGACCCCTCAGAGGGCAGCAGAAGCAGTGTCTGAATGAAGGTGACACTGCCACCCACAGCCTCTGAGCCTGGAGAGGCCTGAGCTCCTGCAGAGCCCCTGTGGGCCATTGTCCCTATCCCCTAGGTGGTGGTGGTGTGTTTATCTTAGTGGGAGGGATCCTGGCTGCCTCCGCTGGCCTCACCCAGCACAGGCTCTTCTGCTGTCCCTTGTGGGTGGTGGGCTGTGTCCCCCACGTCAGCTGGAGGGAGTGGGTTGGAAGGTGAGCCACCTCTCAGCAGCACTCGCTTCTGTCCTAGGAGTGGTACGAGGAGCATGCCCGGGAGCAGGAGATGCAGCAGCAGCAGCTTAGGGGCAGCGTGCCTGGCCCCACCATCCAGCAGCCCCCTGGCAGTCGCCAGCGTTCCCAGACTGTCACCTAGCCGGGCCCCGTGGAGCCAGCTCTTCTATGCAATAACACCACAGTATTATGTACTACCATGTATGGAACCCGTGTGTATGCAGACACACTCATATATGCACATACTTACACAGACAGAAAAAGACTAGCCGGGGCTGGTTTGAACCGCCTTGTTCTGTCTTCCTGAGCTTCAGAAGTCGGCTTGGGCTAGAGGACCAGGCCTGACTGAGCTCTTGCTACCATGGAAATCTCTGGAAGCCCTCTTCTCCAGAAGCCCCTTAAATAGGCTGTGCCATGTCAGCAATGGCAGCTTTCCTGGGGATACCAGGTGGGACCTCCCTGCTGCTGCCTTGGGCGCCATCTCTGCAGTGTCCCCAATAGTCCCCACGCCCGTCACAGGCGTCTGTGTCTGGTATTCGGGACAAAACCACTAGGAAGAAACCCCACCGCCTGCAGGACAGCGGTATCTGTAGGTGATGGAAGTGCTAGGAGGTCCCTGTGGGACCGGTGCCTGGGACGCAGTGGGAAGCCAGGACTAGCAGGAGGCCCCGGGAATTTGACCCAGGGTAAACCGTGTTCCTTCTGTGAGTCGCTTCTTCAGCAGAGTTCATTTGAGCCGGTGCTGAAGGCTGGGGAGGGAGCCACAGCCTAGGATCCCTCACTGCCCGTCACTGCAGCCTGGTGCCACTGCACCATGGGTAGCTGCTCTTCAAGGACTCTGAGGCACAATGAGGACTGGCCTCCCCAAGGCTCTCATAAGCTAGGTGGGTGGGAGAGGAGGGTCAGGTAAGCATTCAGCCACCTCCACCTCCTGTGGTTGCTTCATCCCACTGTTGTGTCCATCAAGGGATGAGGTACAGAGCAGGCAGGCTCGGGGAGAGCTGGGAAAGCATCTCCCATGTCCTGGCACCTCCAGCTAACCTAGCCTTCCATGCCCGTTGCTTCTTGGGACTCAGAATGGGCAGGCATAGGTCCTTTCATGTTCTCGCAGCTACAGAAGAGGACAGAGCTAGGCCCAGCACCCCACTCAGCTGATCCTGGGGCCAAGCTGGAGAGCGGGTGTTTTCACTCTGAATAAAGCACAGCCCCCTGGGAAAACCACTGCTTCCCACAAGCAGTCAAGAGACTGGTAGCATCCCCTTAACTCTGAAAGGCTCTTTGCCTCTACTGGATCTCAGCCTGGACTCCCGAGCCCTCTCTCCGGAGAAGCAGCTTCATTTGCATAGCTGGGTGCCTTAGTTTTTTGTGTATGGGCATTTTGGAAGCAAAAAGAGGGGAGGCCTCTACAGAGGGCCTGGGGCCTCTGAGCATCCTGGTCCTAGGCCTTCCTCTACCCCAGGAATTGTTAAGTGTCCCTTAGCATAGGGGAGAAGGGCCCAGGTGTGGGGACTGGTCTTGGGCCTAATATGAGGTACCAGAACCCCTGGGTTTAGCACATACCAGCCAGGCACCAAACTCCACCCAGTCATGTAGACTGGGGACACCTATCCCCACAGGGTCACCTTGGGCACACCCAAGCTGACTCTCAAACTTGCTAAGCAGGGGACAGATGGATGTCACCCAGGCTGTGAGCTGAGATGCCCTTCCCTCAGTTCAGCTGAGTGGGGACTGGGGGCTCAGTCACAGCCTAGCAGGGGTAGCTATGGAACCATGCTCTTCCCCTCCCCCACCCCAGCCTTACTCCACACCATGCAGACAATCATTTTGTATGGATCAGAAGCCACGTCAGAAGGTTTTATACAATGATTTGCTACCTAGAAACCCACTGTACCCAGATTTCTGGTGTGTCAATAAACAAGCCTCTGCTTTGTAGATGCTGCTGCCTTTAACTTCCCAGCTTGGGGGCAGGGGCTCTACTGACCCCACCCAGCCCCACCCAGCCTTCCAGTCATCTGCCCAGGCAAAGGACGGAGGAGACCTGTGGGCCTCTTCTGGTACACTTAAAATAGCTTGCCTTTTATTTATTTCTTTTTTGGTGGGGTTGGGGGACTAAAAACAATCAAGTTTCTTAGTTTCAGCTGAAAGCAGTCAGGGAGTGAGGGGCATTTTTAAAAGGCCGGTCACACCACTTGCAAGAAGCCCCTGTGGAGGGCTTCTCCCCTGGCTCCCCTTGAGGTAGGCACAGGACCCAGGCTGGCTCCTGTTTTGTAGGTTGGGGAGCCAGAGTTCTGAACAGAAAGTTCTAGAAGAACCTGGATCCACGGCCCAATGTGGCTGCCACTCATCAGGTAGGGTAGGATCCAGGTGGTTTTGAGCCACCTGGCTCAGTACCACGCACAACCGGTAACTTGCACAAACAGTAACTTGACCTGTTTCTTCTGACTGTAACACTACACGGGAGGGTGAGAAACCACCCGCTGGCTCTGTTCAGCCAGCACTGGTACAGGACTCAGCTGAGGCTGTGGACCATGGAAGAGCTTAAGAGGGAGGCACAGGGCTGCCTAAAGCCCAGGAGTGACGGGGGCTGACAGGCTGCCCTCCCCAAGGCCTCTGCAGTCATTCAAATGGGGAATGGGGTGATCCCCAGCAAAGCCAGCTTCAAATCCCCACACTCAGGATGCTGGGCAGTCAGGACACTCTGCTCTGGCAGTGACACACCACCTTCCCTGGAGCCCCATGGGAACCGCAGAGGCCCCCCCACCTCCACTTCTCCTATCTTCTGATAGGGGAATCACTCCTAAACCATCAGGCCGAGCAGCTTTGGTCAGACCCTCTTCAAGTGAATCACCCTAAATTCTGTGAGCAGGACCACAACAAGGAAACTGGTGTAGAAGAGGAGCAGGCAGAAGCCATACGCCTTGCTGAGCTGGAAACACTGAAGCGGGACAGAGACCAGGGAGAAGACTAGGCTGAGCCCCAGGGCGCTGGCCAGCACCCACACTAGCAGTCCGTCTGGTTCCAGCTGTGGGGAGAACAGGAGAGATTGTTCAGCACCCACAGCTATGGGGTCTGCAGTGTAGAACAGCGAGGCTCTGTTTTATAGTGACTTCCAAACTCCAAAGTATCTTATCTACCAGCCTCCACTTGTGCCCGCTTGGGCTCTTCCTGGCCTCCTGCGCTGGCGTGACAGGCATGCGTTCCCACGCCATACTTATGCAGTGCTGGGGATTCAAACCCAGGGCTTCATGCATGCTAGGCAAACACCCTGCCAACTGAAGCACATCCTCCATCACCCAACACCTTTTGGGCACAGCATCATGCTCTATAGCCTAGTCTGGCTTTGACCTTGAGGCAATCCTCCTGCCTCAGTCTCCCGAGTACTGGGGTTATAAGTGTGTACCTCCATATCTGGTTCTGGCTACATTTTATATACTGACTTCTGTGTGGCTGAGAACATCCTACATCAGGATACTGGACAAAGCAGAATGCAGGGAGAAAGTGTGGGGTGGGGGTGAGCAGACCTAGGGTGGGTATGGAAGTGTGCAATAGACACGTCTTTCCAACCCTTCGGTTTGAATGTTTAGGACTTTGAATGTGGTCAGCCCTTTATCAGTATTGTCTATGTGACAATAGTACAGGTGGCCCCAGGAACGGGTTTGCTTGCTTTGTGCAAAATCCTGTAGAATACCAATGAGGCATCCTGCCTTGACATCTGGTGTATTGGGCCTGAGGTGGTCCATCCTGCCTTCTGGAGTTTTCCAGCCTTTGAGGGGAGTATCTTAGGCAGAATCCTTGTGTAACATACGTTGGCCCCAAAGAATCTTGTTTAAAATGCAGACTCTCTGGTCTGAGGCTGTGCTCAGCTGTTGCACACAGGAAGCCCTGCACTGGTGGCTCACACACGTCTTAAGCTCAGCACTCAGGAGGTGGAGGAAGGAAGATTAATAGTTCAGGCCTTCCTTAGTTACATGGGAAGATCAAGGCCAGTTTGGGCTACACAAGTGAGCACCTGTATCAAAATGAGGGAGGGTGGCTAGGATGGCTCAGTGGGTAAAAAACGCTTGCTGCACAAACATGAGGTCCTGGGTTTGGATGCCCCTCCCATGACTACTGTAACCCTCGCACTGGAGGCGGGCAGAGACAGGAAGATTGCTGGGGCTGGCTGGCCACCACTCTACCCCAAATCATTGAGCTCTGAGTTCAGTGAGCACCCTGTATGGAGGAAGGGAGTCAGGAGGTCACTTAGTGTCTACCTTCAGCTTCTGTGTATGCATAGGTATGTATAACTGTCCACACATACAGTATGCATACATACAGCAGACTCCAGAGCTAGGGGTGCAGGGGTAGTATGATACATGCTTAGCGTGTGTGCACCATAAACTTTCCCCAAAACACATGTCATGTCTCTGATGTCTCAGTCAAGTCTTAGCATTCACGAGAACCCAGGCTAGCCTGTGAGTCTTCCTTAGGCCGGGCAGTGGTGGCCCATGCCTTTAATCTCAGCACTCAGGAAGCAGAGGCAGGTGCATTTCTGTGAGTCCGAGGCCAGCCTGGTCTACAGAGCGAGTTCCATGACAGCCAGGGCCACACAAAAACCAAAATCAAAAAAATGACAGCAACAACAACAACAAGAGCCCTCCCTTAATATGATGGGCCCCACACCTTCTGGGGCCCATTTGCCTTCTCCTAGCTCCTCCATGTGGGCAGTATTGTCTGACTTCCAGCTCCAGTCCTCACTCCAGTGCACTGACAAAGCTGAACATGACCAAAGCCGCAGGCCGCCTGCCCACTCCATGCAAGCTGTATCTTACTCTGTCTGCTTGCAGGGAAACCCCAACCCCCATGCAAAATATTTTCAAGATATTCTGCAATCATGCTTAGCTGTCCTGAGGACGGCCTGCTCACCTTCACCTCTGCAGCATGGTTCTGGACGATGTGCAGCAAGCAGCCCAGTCCTACACCCACCAGGATGTCTGCAGCCAGTTCAGGAAGCTGTGCTAGAGCCTGCAGCTCACCCTCACAGCAGCTCCACCCCAGCCCTGGGAGCATGGTCTTCTTTATTGTCTACACCCAGGGTCCTCCCATTCAGAGCACCTGATGCTAAGGCTGCTGATAAAGTAGATGTCAAGAGCCTATTTTGCACTCAGCTTAAGAATGACGAGGGGTGTCAGAAATGCCTGGTGCCTGAGCACTCAAGCAGATGGGGAAACTGAGGCTGAATGACCATACCCCTGAGCCTTACAGTAAGAAGTTGAGGTGGAGCCAAAGCCGCACCTGTAGATCATTCCAGGTGGGCTCCTTTCTGCTAACCTGAAGGTGAGGTTTTCACAAGAGTCCTACAAGACTGGACTCTCAATTCCCCAACAACAAATGCAAAGGTGAAGCCGTAGGTCCCTGGCCAGTCCCAAGGGTGTTGCTGTGAGCCCACCTGTGACTGTCGGTGCTGGGACACCACACCGAGGCTCAGAGAAGCCCCAACAAAGGATACTGAAAATGATGCCACCAAAACATGCAGAGAACGCCATCCGAGGATAGCCCTGGCGGGCCAGTGTGAAATCCGAGAATGCATCTGCACAGAGAGAATAGGCTGTGAGGGGCAGGCTTCTGTTTACCTGTCAGTCAACAAACACCGAGGCAGGCCCTCTGGGGGACCCAGCACCCTCTAATTCACTCTCCACTCTAATTACATTTACCCCAATCTTTCTCACTGGGGGCAATCCTAGGGGTATGGTACCATACCCCACTAGCTCTCACAGTACCTTTGTGTGTTCTCTTTTGTAAGACGCTCAAAGGCCTTTGCTAAAGGACAGCTGGGTTCTGGACTCCCAGCTCCATGCTAGAATGTTCCTGTTCAGTAGGCAGCCTGGTCAACCATAACCAAGCTGCTGTGGCTAAACAAGTGGTATAGGTATGTATGTGGGGCAGCCTGTGTGTCACACCCCCCACATATACAGGTAAGCATGGTTGGCTGTAATAGATTTCACACACACATACACAGTAATAAGTCACTTAAAAATGACAGTGGGCACCCCACTGGTGCAGAGGATATACACCCTGGATGTCCTCTTGAGATACAACTAAGGCTAGGGAAGAAAAGAGCCACCCCAGAGCCCCAAGTCACCTCCAATGCTGTTCCCCCAGGCCAGGAGGGTGAGACCTAGTACAGTGTTGCTCAGACGGAAGACCACACCCAGGGACCGCAAGATGTTCACCACCTCAGTGGCAGCTGCGTTGATCCACAAGGCACTGGTCAGGAAGCCCAGGAAAGCAAAGAGCTGTGGAGGGGATGGGCATCCTGATGGGACCCCAGCCAGCACCCAGTAGGACACAGCCTCAGATTATCCATAAGCTAGGTCACAGGTACCTACAACCCAGGCTGGGGTGTGAGCCAATGGCACAGTGCTCAAGGCTTATGAGCTCACAGTGAGTTCATTAGTGTTTGTTATACAGTTAGTAATCAAGAAAAGGTTAGAGCTCAGTGCTATTTGGTGTGGTGGTGGGGATCCTTTATTTATTATTACTTGTTATTATTGTTATTATTATTGTTGTTATTTTGGACAGAGGGTCTCACAAAGCACAGTCTGTCTTCAAACTTCCAGCACTGGCTGGTGATGACCTTGAAGGTGTGATCCTCCTGCTTCTGCTCCCAAATGCTGGGATTAAAACCACACACTACGATACCTGGCTTTCTATTTTTTTAAAATTTTTTTTAATATTTATTTATTATGTATACAATGTTCTGTCTGTGTGTATGTCTGCAGGCCAGA